>NW_004624758.1:19959110-20046475 GCF_000247695.1 Heterocephalus glaber
GCAACTGAAAATGAAAATTTATTTGTAATTGTTTTCTGGAAATTAGTTCTCTCTCCTCTCTCTCTCTCTCTCTCTCTCTCTCTCTCTCTCTCTCTGTCTCTCTCTCTCTCTGTCTCTCTCTCTCTCTCCCTCACTTCTCATGTCTCTCCTAAACCAAAATGGACCAATCCCCTATCACTTTCCTTCTTCCAAGCTGCGGGAATGAAAGAGCTGTCCAAAAAGGATCTTTACAAACATGGTTTGCATTGACAGGTTCAACAGATAAAACCCTTCCCTGGAGGGGTGTTTTGGAAAGCTCACCCTGTGTACACACTACACTCAGCTATTGCTTAGCATTCCCTACACAAAATAACATCCCAGGACTCTCTCCTTTGTCTCTCCCTCTTCCTACATTTCTCCCTCCCCTAGGGTCCCCTTTATCTGTGTGTATCTGTTTCTTTGCCTCTGTGTCACAAAATTACTTGAAGATTAGCTAATTTGCAACTACACTATACTATATGAGCCAATCACATATCAAATTTATGCTGAACACTACCAGAGAAATACATACAAAAGGAATACACTAACTGTTAAAACTCAAATTTTGAAAGCTGAGTAAAAACTGATCAAAGTGTTATATATTCTAGGTGAATTAATATTCACAAAAATTGTACAAAAATAAATGGCTTTACAAGAAATACTGGCTACTAAAGAAAATCTCAGTAGCAGAGAGCCAAGCTGAGTAACATTTGATTGATTAGTCAAATATTAGTCTTAAAATTTTAACTGAAAAGAATCAATACTGTTTAAATTAATTGGATGAAATAAAAATGAAAGTGGAAACATTGGAAGTGGTTTAACTTCTCTTAAAAAAATCATTCAAAGAATTAAATTCACTTCATAAAATTTATTCTGGAAACTGATTTCTTAAAATTCATCTAGAGCATAAGAGTAACTAAATGTTTATAGTAAAAATGTATGGGTCAAATATTCTGTGCTTCATATGCTACTGCCAATGATACATAAAGTTTAAAATTTGTCTAACAGTAACTCCTCAGCTCCTTCCATGAGATAGTGTTATTTCAATAATAAGTTGTAAGAAATCTTAAATTGTTTAAAAATGAAACTTATTCTCCTAAACTGTGGTTAATTTATAAAGTTAGTAGGCTACTGTCTGAATTTCCCCTGGCTTTTCACTAAGTTATTCAGAAGGCCTCATCCCAAACCCTTCATCAATGCGACAACAAAAATGCAGAAAGCTACACCTATAAGGAGCTGTATAGGGAAGTTCGCTGCTGTGGCTGCTATGGAAAATAGCTTGGGTAGATTGATGGTTGATTCAAACAGTGAGGATGTGAGGGTGTGTAAATACATGTGTGTGCGATGCATGATAGATCTGACAGACAAGCACACCATTCTGAATAAACACAGGCGACTTCCAGCGGAGTCAGCCCAGCCAGAAATTTCCAGAGTGGGCTTTTCCAGTGGGGACAGCAGGGCGTGTCAAAAAGCCTACTCTTTTCCTTGATCAAAAAGCAGTAAGTCCAGTAAGTATCGTCAATAAAGGAAGCTCCAACAGTGCCTAAGTCTGGAATATGGAAGACAAATCTGATGGTTCTTGTCTGTACCTAAGTGAACATGATAAGTCCCAATGAGTAACGTGTTGATTATTTCTTCCATTGCCATGAGTTTGAAGCCTAACATACAAGCCGCTACCCTATCATATATTAAAAATAAAATATAGAAATTTTCCTACTCAATTATACAAAGAATCTAGTAGTGACAAATTGAGATAACAGGGGAAGCCACGTTCATTGAAAGATAAATGCCTTAAATTGTGAGGCGGTGACCACATCCTTGCATGGCCACAGATAACTAACAAGGTTGTGTGTTTGCCTCCCGCTCCCCTTTACCCTTGCCTTTATTAGACTTCTTTTTCATTTGCTTCTCCAGCTTCTCAGTACTCTTGTCACTAGGCTCATTTTGTGTTGCATTTTTGGTTTTATGTTTTAAATGTGAACGTTTTCGTTCTGAAATATTTAGGAAGAATGGTACTGATGATAACAGTTTACTTTGAAATGCATCGAACAAAATAAGAGATTCATCTTTGGGTACCCAAATGGATGTATGATAAAGCCAGAATGGGAAAATGTTATTGGGAGTATCTACAGACAAAGGGATAGATGTATACACTTTGTTCGGGTATAAAAAAACCTTTCCTAACACAATTTTGAAAGGGCCATGAGCATATTAGCCCAACTTTGGCCATGGAAATCTTCTCGTTTTTCTTCCTGAGTCTTTTTGATTCAAATCTAGTAGTTTTTGGCAACTTCGCTGTTGTTTGGACTCATACATTTCTTGTTCTAACCTAGAAACAGATACTTCAGTGGGAAATAATATTTTAGGACAAAAATCTTGATACCAGGTCTACTTACTGTGATTGGGCTGATCACTGTCTTAGGGTCTTTTAGAGGAAAGGGCTAAGATAAATAGGTGCAGAAAGAAAAAGGCAGAGAGAGAGGTCTCTTTCTCAGATGAGAAGCTCTATAAGTTCACACTGATATTTCCTTTTCAAATTAATACTATGGAAATTTTTCTTACCCTTTCCTATGTTATTTCTATATTCTCCCACATCAAGAATCTTAGTTCTCAAGGCACAGAAGATGATAAAATGAGAATATCTCCAGCTGGGGATTTCGCTCAATGGTTCTTCCGCCTGCCTCACAAGCGCAAGGTCCTGAGTTCGATCCCCAGTACCAAAACAACAAAACAAACAAACAAAATGAGACTATCCCACAGCTGTCTTTGTTCTATAGCACTTTGTACAACAGCTTCAGAATCATGATATTAATACAAGTAAATCTGATTATAGGAACCAAAATTTAAAAATCCACATATAGTCCTCTTATTCCCTAAGCATTGTTCTAATATTGCACTTTACTAATATTGTCACAATGTATATACATACTGTATACTCTCTTTTAATTACCATTTGCCCTTATTCCTAAAGGTGACTATATATTGTATATTCAACATCTTTCTTAATGTTGATGTTTCACTTGTCATTTTTTGTCTGACACATTTGTAGATTCCTCAGAAAAAGCTCGTGGAAACAGTAATTCTTATTTCTTTCATGTTAATTATAGTCTTTGTCCTTCATACTTGTAATTCAGTTTCATTGGATATAAAATCTTTAGCTCATATTTTCATTCCTTGAATATCTTAACTATAAAAAACCATTTTCTTCTCCTATAAAAGATTGCTATTGAAAAGTCTAATGATAATCTAATTTTTCTCCTTAAATACCACATGTTCTTTTGCCAAAATGCCCAAAGGATTTTTTGTTTTCCTTTAAAGTCCAATAATTAGAATGTGTCTTCCTCGATCACTCCAGATCTATAATATTTTCAGGTACATTGTATACTTTTTAGTTTGTGCTTTAACATTAATAAAAATCACAGTGAGTTAATATCCATAAAATTATATTTCAAATTGGAAATTTATGGTGATATAAGAAGTTTTTTTCAATCTTTGGATGAAAACAAAGCGACTTATTGTCTTAAAAACTGGTAAAGGAAAGCAATCAAGCATTTATCCTGCTTTTTCCATATGAACCCTGGGGAACCAAATAGTAGACATGAGAAAAATCTGTTCACAAAAATATTTCCAGCTAATGTGTAAGCGAAAACAAAAGGTCGAAGTAGAACATTTGCATGTAAGCGGGCTTATTTTAGATTCCATATTCTACGTTGCCCTTGAGGATGACTGCACATCATTTAATAAATCTGTCATCATCAGCTACCTTAAGTGATTTGTTATTGATGTGAGAAAGGTAGGACAAGAGAGGTGTGGATGAAAGAATATAATCAGCTTCCTTCATTGAGGCTATGCTATACAAAGTAAACTTCCATATTTTTGAGGCTTCATTCAAAGGGCATTTGAATTTAGAGATGGTTCATTCAATACCACAGCCTTTCAAACAGGCATCTTAAATATGGATTTCTAGCGAAGGTGTCAATGCAAATGAATAAAAGCCACCTAAAGTGGCATAAACATAAAAGTGAATAATGCCCACAATAGATGGTCAGAGCTAGAATTTCCTGAGAGTTTACTATATGCAGCAATGGGCTAATCATTTGATTCTCATAACAAAACTTAGAAACACATACTATAGTATTTCTAATTTACAAATCCATTGTTTCTCCTGGATCATAACCTATTGCTTAGATTTTTGCACTTAAAGCATTTTACTGATGGACTTATACTGAGACTCAGCTTAGAAACTTCTGAATAGTCACATATACAACAAGCATAGCCATAGGAAAATAGCTATTAGTCCCAGAAAGAGGGACAGAAGGAATAGGGGAGGGGCTGTCATCCACTTGCGACAGAACTTACAGATGTTGTCAAAGACAATTCACAATTCCCCTTCCTGGGATCAACTGCAGTGTCACAGGAAGGGAAGTGGATTCCCAACTGCATCTCCTGGATTGAAGGGAAATGGAAAGGAAGCTTTATAATTTGCCTCATAAACTGATAGAATGCCTTTGGGACTAAGGATACATAATAGAAGAGCAGCTTCAACACCCCAGAGAAAAAGAACATTTGCAAAAATGGAGCTCCTTGCTGAGACAGCCCTCCCCTGAAACCCACCCCTTACCATAGAGAAGATAAATCACAGCTTCCTCGCACAGGCTACTACACAACACTAGCAATGTCCTTTGTACTAGTTCGGGAACATGAAAGGCACTCTTGCTAGAACAGATATCAAAAGACAATATACCTTTTGTCACTTAAAGATAAATAAATGGAACAATGAAGCCTGGAAAATAGAAGGAGCCTTGCAAAAGAGAAGGAAACATACAGCCCAGGAGGCAGAGAAAGAATGCTTTGAAAAGCTTTTACTAGCACACTGACCTGTTTTACTCTCCCAGTGAAAAAAAAGGATGAGAAAATAAAGTAGAAGCCAAAAGTTGATGAGCAAAACTACATTGTAAGGAAAAGGTATAAAGATGGCATTACAAGCAATAAACAACAGAATGTATACACAACAGAATGTATATATACATACAAATGTGAGAAATTCCACCAAAATCAGAGAAATATGTTATAAGAAAATCAGAAATCAAATAGAAATGAAGAATAGTTCATAATTTAAAATATGGAACATCAGCATTTTAGTAGAGATCAGAATCAATATTATAAAAGCAAAAATATAAATTACACAAATGAAATATTTTCCTACGCTAGAGACCTACACTTGCGTATTTATAGGGCAGAATATATTAAGAAAACATGACAACAGTTAGCTTTATTTCAGTGGCTTTCTGTTTTATCAAAAATATGTAGGCTAGGGAGGAACAGGTGAGAAGGCCATGTAACTCACATAAATGTGCATTTTTCTGAAGCCAGAGTCAATAATCATTAAATATTCAGCAAATGTTATTTTGTATTAGTGCATGTTTGCAGTACACAATGAGCGCATTCCTTGTGGGGAGTTGGTACATGTACATAACACATCTCACTTCTTAATTCACACCCTCTTCCTGTCATCCCCCTCCCTCCATCCTTTGGTTTCTTCCTTTCAGAAAGTTCTGTCTCTCTCTCTACTTCCCATTATCTCTTTTATTTTGCTCTTTATTTATATTTTGGGTTTCTCATGTAAAAGAAACCATGTGATATTTATTTCACTTAGTATTATGTTCTCAAGGCACATCCATGTTCTTGCAAATGACTCAAGTTTCTCCTTCATTATGGGATAGTAGTGATGTGTATCAATGCTACATCTTCTCTACCCATTTGTCTGTTGAGGGACATTTAGGCTGCTTTCGAGATTTAGCTGTAATAGATTGTTCAGCAAGGATATTTTATCTTCTGTTGTGCATCGGGCTCTTTTCTGAGCACACAAGATCCATCAGTGATCAGCAGACAGAAATGCAAGACAGTAAAGCATAGCTCTGAGATGAAGTAGGAAGGAGTAATGGAGAGTGGGAGACAGGACAGGATCACCGCACAGGAGCAGTGAGCCTGGGTCAGGAACTCAGCCAGCAAGTGATGACCCTACTGAGATCTCCAGGGCTCACACCTTGGCCATGAGGTACAGAGCATACAAAGGTGAAGATTGCATCTGGTGGGCCAGGGATTTAGCTCAGTGGTTCTGCCACCTGCCTCTCAAGTGCAAGGTCCCAAGTTCAATCCCCAGTACAACAAAAAAAAAATAGATTGCATCTGGTGAGACAAGCAGAAGGCACCAGCACAACATGACAAATAAGTGCACCATCTAAAGAGTCAAAGACGACACCTTATGTGAGGGGAAGACAAACACAGTAAGACAGATCAGAAATGGCCTGGTTATTGTGTAGGAATAGCTCTACATGGAGAAACTTGCATATGATTCCTTGAGGAGACGTTGTCCGTCCGAATATGTGAGAAAGCTGATATTTAGGGCAAAAGCATGCTAAGAAGCAGAGGCAGCCAACGCAACTGTCCAGTGACTGGAACAAGTGTGAAGAGAACAGAGAACCCCAAACATGAGAATCCCACATTAGCGTATTAGAGCTAACACTTCATTCATTCAACTTCATAAATACTCAGGAAGTGTCAATGAGATGCCTGTTACTCTTCCGGTGCTGAGGATCTGGGGGGTTCTACTAAGCGATTAAGTACAAGTTTTTCCTGCAGCTAACATTCTAACAGGATAAACTTTGAATAGCACCATAAACAGGGAGATAAAGTGATTCCAGATCACACAGAAAACACGCACAAAATGAGAGCGAGAAGTAGGGCAGCGGGGGCTGCTGCAGACTGAGCGGTTCCACGCGGCTTTTGTGAATCAAAGACATTTGACCCCACTGGAAGGATGGGCAGCCAAGGGAGCTCCCAGGGAGACTGAGACGGGGGAGAGAACAAACACAGGGATACAGAGTGAGCAAGGTTCGGGCATGTGTGAATTACGAAGAAGTTGCTTTTAAGGCTCTTTGGTTTAAACAAAAATAAATCATTAGGATTGTCATAAGAATGCAGAGCCGCTAATGAGGAGGAATAACGAAGAAACTTTTTTTTAATTTGCGTCTTTCTGTTCTGTTGGATACAGGCAAAAACTCCTGAAATGCTTTAAGTTGAAAAACAATATTAAAATATAGAAAGCAAAAATAGGGCAGAATTGAAGAGCATCAGAGCCTCCAGCATCTTTAACACATCTGCCACTAAATCAAATTAGAGGTACTGTAAGTGTGACACAGAGAAAACAGGAATAATACAGTTCCTATCCTCAAATGCCGGAATTTTGAAATATTCATAACTATGCTCAATTTTAGATTCATAAGTTGATATCTAAGTTTATGAATCCTGAATAAATACCAGTGTGCTGTTTTTAATGACTGTTTATGAAACCACAAGGATCATTAGTGATGACACAAAAATTATTAATTTCCATGAGTCAAAAAATTTTTCTTCAGCCCGCAGAACTTTGACTTGAGTGTCTGTCCCTGGTCACCTTCTTTTTCAAGCCTCTTAACAATACTTCTATTTAGAACATTCCCTTCCATCCACCCAAATATCAGGTCTTCATTAGCCTTCTAATCATTGTCCTTACATTTCACACCATTTCAGCCTCCAATTTCGCCCCCTTAATTTCATTATATCTCATTCAAATGTTTCTAATATTGACATGAAGTCAAATTATTTTATTATTTAAAAGATCAGTGGATCCTTTTAGATGTCTATAGGATCCATTGTGTGTGTGTGTTTTGCTGGTGATGGAACCCAAAGCTTTGAGCAGACTAAGCAAGGGCTCCACCTCTGAGCTACCCCAAGTCCCATGAGGCCCTTCCTTGGTGCCCCACTGCCAACCAAATGAACTAGGGTGTTGTGTCAGATTCTTGGTGGTCAGGAGAGGAAATGTTACATCTAGAGAAGGTAAGTTTGGAGGGAAGGGTGTGAGCCATAGGTTGCTATGAATGAAGGCATGGAGTAGGGACAGTATAAGGAACTAGGGTAGGAATGAAGGTATGGGAGGTGGAACCACGAGTGCAGAAACAAGAAAAGCAGACTTGTGCAGAGAGTGCACCTAGTTCAAAGAAAGAAGGAGATGGCCTCTGACTGTTTCAGAGAAACGCATAGTAGCATCCATGCTTTTGAGAAGACAGAAAGAACTACAAAATAGGTATTTTGCCCAAAAGTCAAAGCCCTTGTTGGCCTGTCATCCATAAGACATAACATCCTCAGAACAGGAAGCACTCAAAGATCATGTAACGCATTCAGCTTGAGGTTAATAATTAATGGGAAAGATATTATCTGAATATGTATTTCTAAATGCAACAGATACTTTAAGAGGATATTCTTTTCTGCACCAAGGATAAGCCTGATTTTAAAATCCCTATATTGAATGTCACCTTGAGAGAGGAAGGACAGCTGCACAGACTAATAAATGCAGGCACAATTAAAACAAGTGGCAATATGGACAGAGCTCAACAAAGAGGACAAACAAAACAACAGGAGAGGGAACAAAGAAATGGGAGGGGACATATTCAACAATAATGTATGGAAATATAAAAGACAATTGATTTCCAATAACTTGAAAAATAACATTATTCTTAGGATAGAGGTAATTTGCAGTCATTAAAGGAAAAGCAAATGAATAAAAATAAGATGTTATAAACACAAATAATCACATGAGTCAGCAGCTACACCTATTAACATTTTGATAATTTTCTCCTTCCATACATATTTCTATGCATATATATATACCCCAAAATATATCTCATACTATACTGAAAGCTTTCTAGTCTGATTTTCAAATTATGAATTATCATGAACATTTTCTCTATATTCATTATTTGTCTAACATGTACTTTATGATTATAGTGTTCAATTGACTTGGCATGCATTATTTTATCATTACCTATTCTAACCTTTTGAGTGTTGACTATGTTTTGTTATCATGTACAGTTTTAGTATGAACATACAGCTCAGTGTTGTGTTTCCATGACAATGTCATTAAGTCTACATATCTCAAACTATAGTGTGTGTGATGTTCTAATCCCTTGTTATATCCTTCTTCCCAAAAATGAGTCTATGATAAAATAAGTTTAGACAAGAACTTTAAAAATATATATGTAGATTAACACATTTAAACTCCTGAGTTCTGTCACTTAAAAGCTTAATGTAAGCCAAAAGTTCACAAATTGTTTAAATCACAGAAAATGTACAGCCATTAACATGCCTCAGAAATGCTTATGATAGAATTCCTAAAAGTGAAATTATTAGGTCTAAGTGTAGGGCCACTTTAGGGCTCATGATATCTATTGCTAAAGGCTATTTGAGACATGATCATCAGTGTCTCTTTCTCCCAAGCTAATGATACCAATGAGCATTAGTCATTTGCCTTTGCCAAATTGATAGGTGGCAAATTAGGACACTTAGATTCACTTTAACTATTAATTAATAAACTGATCATTGACCCACATTTTTTAAAGATGCATTTCATTTTTGGACAAATTTTTTATTCATGATCTTTACCAATTTTTTGTTATGGTCATCATCTTTTCCCTTACTTGCTTATGAATAATATTAATATTTGCCATATTATTTCAAATATTGTCTCAGATTATTATATTATATTTTAAATTATTTTTATGATGTTTCATAATTTCAACTGTCTGCCTTTCTGTAGACAGAATTAGCATAATTTTTAAGTCTGATTTGTGCTTTGCTGTCCTAGGTAACAGCTTTTCCCATTTTATAATTATGTAAACTTTATTAAGCGAATAAGAAATATTTCAGCAAGAAAACCAGGTACAAAAGCAATGTACCACAATCAATATACATTTCCTATAAAAAGATCCCATTTACCATAAAAGAACCAAACACTGAAAGGCTTCTAAGAATGAAGACCTTCTTGGAAAATTCCATAAAACTTTACTGAAGGACATAAAAAGAGATCAGAATAAATGGGGAGATATTTGATGGTATTGGATAAGGAGACTCAATATTGTAAAGATATCAAACTTTCCCAGTTAATCTATAAGGTCAATTCAATTATACTAAAAGCCTGAAGAATTTTTTTGACAAGCTAGTTCTAAAAGTAATATTCTAAACAATAAATATATAAGAACAACCAAGATACTTATGGAAAAAGAGAAAAAGGAGGAATGATTTGTTCTAGCAAATATTACGATAAATTATATTATGGTAATTAATTCAAGAGACTGGACAAGGAAATTCTTGAAATAGAATAGACAGTCCAGAAACAAGACCTGATATATATATGGAACATTAGTAGGCTACACAGGTGTTGGCATTTCAAGCTCCTAAGGAATTAATTGTCACTAAGTAGTACTGATACACGTGATTACATACATAAAAAGAAAATAACATGTCAGTGACACAAAACAAAAAGCTAAAAGAATTGGAAGAGGATATATATTTTTCTATCAGGAAAAATTCTTCATAAGTTAAAGAAGACAAACAGGATTTATACATTAAAATTGCTAAATTTGGCCACACCAAAATTCAAATATCTCCCATAAATGACTTCTTGAAAAAGACACAAGAAGCACTCAAAGTACTTGCAGCAAATGTAAAAGAGAGAAGGAACACTGTAACCAGTATTACAGGCAAACCCGCTCAGCTCCTTCACGGTCCCTTGCAGTGCAACCTACTGCACTCAAGACAGTGAAGCCAAGGTTACATAGTCCATATTCCTGTGGTGTTGGGATTCCATACACAACCTAGTTAACATCAAGCGTGCCCACTCTTAGGCAACTTGGAAGGAAAACTGAGGCAGACATAGGGTTCCTTCTGCTTCTGCTGTTTCTCCTGCAAAGTTCATAGCTGGAGTGACTTTTCCTGCAGTGGTGGATCCCAACCCCCCAGTGTCAAGGACTTACACTCGTGCAAGTGGAAAGCCACACTACAAGCCACTGTGCACCCGCTTGCTAGGATGAATTATAGCTAAGGTGGTGTGGACCGGGAGCTAATCACTGTGGAGATGGCTCCCTCAGCCTGCTGGAGCTGGAAGTTGTGACAATGGCTTCCTAGTTTCCAGCTTTCTCCCCAGTCTTGTTTCCTGAATGTGACAAAAGCAGCCACTCCTTAAATTACTGGTCAGCATAGTGCCAGAAGCCATTCCTGGAAGCTCCCTCCAAGGCCACCACCAGCCCATCCCACAGTTTTAAGAACACTTAATTTCCTCATCATTGAAATAGCTGCAGTGGTTTCTGTTATCTGAGCGAATGCCAGGAATTAAAAAGAATTTGGTACCAAGGAAGATTATCCAGAAGGATGGGGGTCTGGAATAATCTTCCTCCCTCTTGGGTTTGAAGGCTTTAAAATCTGGTTTGCAAACAGCGGCCACCTTTGTTACAATGTTTTTCTAAGCCATGATTTAGGCAAACCAAATACCCACTGTCATAGCATAGTAAAATACCTTTCAAGAATATTAGGACTGCAGGGTGAGTTGGCTGTTTCTAACTGCACTGACAAATTTAAATGTAAAAAATGACAGACTTGGCAGTTTAAATTTTCTTTTCAAAACACAGTAAAAAAAACACGCTTCTATAGCTTCTTTAACAACTTGCAATTCTATATAGTTGATGTAACAACAATAACAACAACAACAAAAACAGTGTATGCCGGTAACTGATTCTATGGTTACTGAGTAGCATCATAGGTGAAGTTCACAGCCTGCTGTACATGAAAATGAAGACTGTGGCTAGGAAGCAGAAGAGCTCTGAGAATCAGAATAGCAATATTGAGTGTCACAAATCTGAAGGCCACTCCTTTGTCAGCAGACCCATTGCTCCTCCATCTGATGAGACTGATCATGAACTGGCTAGAGATGGCATAATAACACCACCAGAAGAGCTGTCACTTGAAGAAATGATCATTTCAATTATGCCCTACCCTTTGTATGCCTCATTGCCTTTACCTCTAGTACAAGAATTGATCTGAGTTTTCCCTAGGGTCCTAGTTACAAACTCCAACCAAGGGAAAAAGTCTGACACACTAAAATAACTGTACATTTCTGCACATTTATATTGAAAAACAACTCAAGGAACTCCCATGAAATGGAGGCTTGCGTATTCTAGCTCAGGGACAGAGAGGCACAGAATGGTAGAAGCACTCACAATGCACACATCATGAACCCAGATTCTAGGTTTGGTGTTTGGCTGCAGCAAGTAAGAGGTGGTTTGATGTTTGATAGCATTCGGTTGATTGACCACTCACAGTGCATCCCTGAAGATATCTGCAGCCAAAATAAAAACCGAAGGGAAAAAGTCATTAAAAAGAGGATTTGAGCTCCTAAAAATTTAATAACAAATAAACCAGTAAACCCCCAGGTAAGTCACAATGATCATTAGTACACAGTAATAACATAAATAATATTCTGAGCCAGAAATCCCTCAGAATAGGCTAATCTTGTGGAAATAAAGAGAAAGCCCCAGAAAAGGAGGAAAGCTGGATTTCCAGGATTCTGGGAGCATTTTCAGATGTGGAGGTAAAGGTGGCCCATCCAGGTGAAAGTAGACCTGAACCTAAGTAGGAAGCTGACCTGCTAAGGAACTCCGAGGTCAGACGTGTACCTGTGGATTTCGTACGCATTTACAGCACCTCTGAATTGTAATCTTATAGAATCAATCCTTCAGCAGGGCCTTGTTAAAGCCACAGTCACAGTCTCAGTTATGCTGAGAATATGGAACCACATGAGGCCAAGAAATTATGAGAAAAACAGGGGTAAGAAGACATGGAAGGAGGGAGCGAGCAGGTAGATGGGAGTGCACCAGAAGATAGCCATGTTACCAGCTTTGCAAGCACAAGGACCAGAAGCTGAGGGAAGCAGGTATTGGAGCCATTTGCTGCAGGGCACTGAGACACTGAGTTCCAGAAATCACCAGGTTGGGGGAGGAGCTGATTTCCTGCAAGTTGGTGGGGGTTACACTGGGGGAGGGTAGTTAAAAAAAGGAAGTATGATCTATTTTGTGGCCACAGAGTGGTAACATAGAAGATTTATGAGCTACAGTAAGAAATTGTATCCAAGTCCCAGTTTAATTATTCAGGAAGCCACAGTGACACTGAGATCATATAATGCTCTCAGCAAAGTGAAACTATCATTTCTGCACTCCGTGGCTCAATTAGGGGCACCATTAAGTCAAGTGAAAGCAGAGTCTCATCAATACCAGGCTGCCAGTGAGACCTCAAGAACCCCTATTCCCTTGGACCCACATAAATCTAATTACTTGTGGACAACGTCGGTAACGCCAGACTCTCTACTGCCCACTGAAGAAAGGACAGGTTGAAATACAGCTCTGATATCAGTCTGAATTAGAACACAAAGTCTAAGAGCTAGAGAAATGGAGAATCACATTGTCTAACTGCTTGTCCTTCAGCATGACATACTGCAGCTGAGAGAATTAAAGTGATTTTCCAGCCAGTATGGCAGACAGTGCACACCTCAGCATTCTGGGAGGCTGAGGCAGAAAGATGGAAAGTTTGAGCCCAGCCTAGGCAACTTAGTGACTTAGGCACCCTGTCTCAAAATAAAATAGAAAGAAAGAAAGAAAAAGGGTTCATGGTATACCTCAGTATAAAGGCCCAGGGCTCAATCTCCAGTACTGAAAAAAAATGTGATTTTACTGAAGACTGACAGCTAGAAAATGAGAAGCAATAAGTAGCAACTAAATGCTTAGGTTATTCTATTATTAGACCTATAAAAAAGATGCAATCCTATGTCACCAAAGTGAACAAAAATCAAATGGAGTCTCCATCTGCTGCCCTACTTTTTTTAAACTACTTTTTAACATTTTTATTTACTCTTCATTAGAATTTTTAGTTATAATATTTTATATAATTACTGAATGATTACTCTAGGGGTTACCATATGCCCTTAACTATTCCATATCATGTACAATATGATAATTTTCAGGCAGTGAATTCTGTTTTTCAACATTGTACTGTTACTGCCATATATTTTACTCTTCCCTAAATTAGAAAGTCCACAATGTATTTTAACCATTATCTGCTATAAATAATTACATTACAAGTAAATTAATAAATAGCATTTGCTCTCTATACCCATGTATTTACCATTTTTTCTACTCTTTCTCTATTCATGTAGACATAAATATTTCCGCCATCATTTTCCTTCAGATTGAAGATCTTTTAATACTTCTTATAATGTAAACCTCTGGTGACAAATTCCCTCAGATTTTTTTTATTATTATTATTATTATTTGAAAGTGATTCTATTTGGGGGAAAACATTTTGATAACTAAAGGACCCAAAATTGATATTTTTACTTTTCGTCACTTTAAAGTGTCATTCCATGTAAACCATTTCCAATTAGGGATGTTCCCCTGGAGCTCATGCGTTCAGAGGTGGGGCTTTTGGAAGGTGATCCAATCATGGGAAGCTGGACTCATCAGACTTGAATGTGCTATTAGGATGTTGAATCTAATTGGAAAAGGCAGGTTACTCCTTCCTTTTCTCTTTCTTGCAGCTTCCAGGAGGCCATGAGAATAGATTTCCTCCACCCAGGTGCTGAAGATGCTGGAAAAGCAAATCTGAGAAAAGTTGCTTTGCTCATGGAAATAATGAATAAATCATAAATCAGTAAATAAAAATAAAATAATAGATCACAAAATAATGCTACAGATAGTATAACAGGTAGATGAGGTAGAGGTCAATCCATTGGTTACTCCTGATGGAATGACTAGGCAAAACTACTCGAAAAAGAGTAATTGAGCTGAGACCTAATAAGTCACCCACTGAATGATGTAGGAAGGAGTGTCCTGAGCCAAGAGTATTGTTTATCCGTTGATCTTAAAGTGAGAAAAATAAACTTACTCTGGTCACATGGCACCCACAGTGTGGTGTGCTGGAAGCTATTCATTACTGGAAACTGGAGACTTGTTGATATAATGGAGATCAGCTCAGGTGGAGGTTTGAACTAATGTGATAGCTACAGATAGAAGACACTGCCTGGGTTCAGTTGGTCTTGGAAAAATTGAGAAAGATAAAGTAAAGGCTTTTAGGTTGTCTTGATTATCCACACCTTTTGAAAGTCTATTCTAGGTCTTCTTAGGAGGAAGACGGCTTTCAAACCTACGGAGTCATTATGCGTTTATTTGGTAAATACCTTTGTCTTAATCATCGTTCACATTTCCACATAGTTTTCTTCCATGAGCACTTAAGTCTCACTGGAATGACTCCAGATAGAGTGTGATTTTTAAATGAAGTATCTTCTTTTTTCTTGTCTCCAAAACTGGGACACCATGCCCTCAGTTTGTAGGTCAGGTCAGCAGCATCAAAAGGAAAAAGTCAAAGTTAAGTTCAGCCTAAATAAGGGAGGACGGGTTAAAGGCAGGACACACAAGGGCTCAGTTTATCCAGTACCATTAAAGAATGAGTGGGGATTCTGAGCAAGTCATCTTCCCAGCTCTGATAGAACTAGACAGTCGAGGCGTCCAAAGAAAGAAATCTTGTTCAGATGAGACCTATTTAGCTGTCTTGTTAAACAGAGCCTGGAATTTGGAGTCCAACTGATACAAAAGTGAATGCTAGGAGTCACTATGAGTCCATGAGCAAGACACTTAATTTCATTGAAGCTTCATCTCTTAACATCGTGTATTGTTACAAAAATAACAGTAGGTCCACATTTTGTGTTTGCTGTAAGATTAAATGAGCTAATTTGTAAACAACCAGCACATAAAATTTCAGTACCCTAAAGTGGTCAATGGCCATTTTGCAGTGTCTTCCTGAAGTAAAAAGGTTGTATCAATCTTCAGGAAATATAAATCCTTTGCTTAGGATATTATGCAATGGAGAAATCATACTGTTAGAACTAGTATGCCAATATAAATGACAGAAATCCTCTTAATATTTTCTTGTTTGAAAAATCTTCACCCGTCTTGATCTGAATATTTATGTTTCTCTAAAATTCATATTTGGAGAGTCTAATCCCCCAAGCGATGCTACTAGGTGGGCCCTTTTGGAAGGGATTAGATTGTAAGGGTACACTTCTCCTGAATGAAATTGGGGCCCTTGTAAAAGCCCAGAGACCTAGCAATCCCTTTCTACCATGTAAGGACAGGGCAAGAAGGTGCCATCTGTGAACCAAGACACAGGTGCCAGGAAACACTAAGTGGCCAAGCACCTCTACTCCTCCAGCCTCCAGAGCTATGAGAAATAAATTCCTGTTGCTTTAATAAGCTACTGAATTAATGGTACAGTGTTAAAGCACTCCAATTGTGCTAAGACAATACCTAACAAGAATAATGTTTATTTCTTTTATTCTCAAATAAATGGGTTGCTGCTGATTTCTTATTAATGTTTTCCATAAATAAGAGAGAGAAGATAGTGGGTTTGAGATAGTTTACCCTAAGAAGTTCAACTCCTTTCTTTTCTTTCAATGTTGCACAATTTAAATACAATGAAAGCAAACACTGAATATTGAAACAGGTCACAGAAGTTACAGAGATAAGGGAAATCAAGACAAGAATGACAGTTGCATTTGAATATACTGAAGACAAGGCATGAGCCACATGTTGTGTTATATAATTTCAATCTCTTCACCAACCCTTAACCATGATATTATTTTCCATCTTGCTGATGAACAAATTGTTGCATATAGTACTATGTAATTTATTGTGTTGTATAATGTACTGTATAATATATACAATTATATAAGCATTATACAAAAATCACACAAATGGGAGGATGCAGAACCAGGATTTGGACCCAAGTCTCTCTGACTCCAAAGCCCAGGGATTTCCACTATATGGAGAGAAAGGAAATTGCCATGCTGGGCAGTTTGACAGGCACCATGCAGCCTCAAGGGTGAGAATGAAGAAAGGCATTTGAGTGAAGGTGGGCTACATAATTATTTTGTATGCTCTTCTTTTTGTCTTGTGTTGTATGGTCCTTCCCTTGTATGCTATGTAGTTTGGCCAGCATAGTCAGTCCCTGTTCCTCCTCAGTGAACTTGGGTTCCCTGAGCTGCTCGGCCTGATCCCCGCCGGGGGGACCCCAGTACCTCCAGCATCGCCAGTCTTGTCCGGGCCAATGAACTCGGCACTCTTCCGCCAGGTCCTTTCTGTCTTGGCCAACCTCATAAAACCACTCAACTCTGACTCATAAGCAGGTAGCCAAAAGAGAGAGGCAGCTTTTCAGAAATCCAGAAAGAACTATGATAACTTTCCCAAGGAAATTCTCAGTGAAAGAGCAATCCAAAGACCCTAGAGAGCAAAGAATGTTTTCTTTTTTCAAATTCCTCCAATACTGATCAATGACCTTCTAGTAAATGCAGTCACAGGATGACATCTGAAACACTATTATTTATTTAGTTCGAACTGTGGAAGACCATGTCTTCCTCCATGAATGTCCTGAGACATATTATTGCTCAACTTTCTATCAAAAACAAAACTCATTTTCCTGAAAACTATATCTTTTATTATTATTATCCTTGGCTCACTTAAAAAGGACCAAGGGCTTATCTAGGGGAAATGTAATTGTTGTAATGCTAATGAGTGCCTCTTTAAACTGATAGATCACAGCTTCATCTAGTGAGTCCTCTTAGTCACAATACTTAAAGGAAGAAAATAGGAATTTAATGCCTTCAAAAAATTCTACAGGTAAATCAATTCAAAAAAACATTTACACCCTTTTGGAAAAGACATTGTGAATAATAATACCACTTCTTCCCCTGGTATATTCAAATCATCACTTTGATTTTTCCAAAGTTCTTTCATATTCATTACATGATTTTATCTTCAAAGCCATAACATAGAAGAAAAAGTAATATTATCCCTGTTTTGTAGATTAGAAAGGCACTATATGTTCTCTTGAAGGTCACAGAGCTGGTTAATGACAAAGCTAAGCTGGGTAATTTCTTATAATTTGTGGAATTATTTTATCTCTTAGATTACTTATTATTTCTGAAATTTTCTTCTATTTTTATAAAAGGAAACTGCTCAGCACTCATTCAACAAATATTTGCTGAGCATCTCTTACTGCTCACTTTGATGGTACTGCATTGAGAAACACAGATAATCTCTCCACATGTAGGAAGTATACTTTCCAGTGGGAGAACAAAAACAAAACAAAGTAAATTTCTTAAAAAATAGAAAAAGAAAAGAGTACAATCCTAAGTGCTCTGCCAAGGGTGATACATTACAAATTACAGGTGATAAATACAGTCTGGGTGGTCAGTATTCCCAACACCCTCACATTCCAGGGATGGTGAGGGTTTATAGCTTGCATCCTATCTCATGTCATACAGTATCTTATCGGCATAGTTACAACACACTGATACATTTTATATGTGGCTCCTCCAATCTCATGATCACTCCTCAGACTCATTTAGCCTCTATTAGGTGGATTCTCCAAAACATGCCTGTTCTTCCTAACTCCAGCGTCTCTCCTTTCCAATATACCTTCCCCATGCCTACAAAATTTATCTTTAAAAAACCTATGTTGGATGAAAGAATGAAAACAATCATTCCAGGATCAAGATTCCACCCAAACTTCTCTTCCAAATTTATTTCACTTCCAATAAATAAAATTATTCACTTTTCTTTATGCTACATTTGTACTTTTCTACTTCTACCCCCATTGATCTCACTATCTCCATTTACAATCTCATTTCTTCTTAGTTTCTACCGCCTATCTTTTCTCCAGGCCCAACTCTAAAGATGCCTACTGCAAGACTGAAGAAGGAAGGAAGGAAGGAAGGAAAGGAAGGAAAGGAGGGAGGGAGGAAAGGAAAATAGACTTCTGTATCTCTTGTTCTGCTCTTGTCGTTCAATTACACTTTCATCAGCTAGCATTCCCTTGCCTTTTGTGTTGCCCTTGGGCTCTCAAGTGAATATGACTTTCCCTCACTCCTCCACTAGCATACAGGCTAAGCTGGCTATCCCATTCCCCTTACGAGCCACAATTTTTCAGCTGTAGACTTTCCTGCCTTCCTGTTACCCAATAAAAAACCATTCATCTGATGAACACCAGCCAATGTATGCCACCTGCCCTCTAAGAGTAAGCTCTGAACTCAGCCCTCTTCTGAAAATGCTTTGAGAGTCCCATAAGACTCAACAAGATCTCTGTATTCATGTCCTTTCAAAGACCACTTCTACTTTTTTTCCTTTTAAGGTTCAGCAAAAAAATACTTTCAAGAGCACATGAATGAAAGGAACAGGGCAGCATGATGCATAGTTTCTAAAAATCAATGGCTTCTAAAAATACCCCACATGAAATACCTTGAATCAAGCATTTGCCATTTCAGGAGAAGCCTTCAGGGAGCTTGCAGGGTTTTGGCTGTGAAGTCTCATGCGGATGGTTCCTGGAAAAGAAAGATGTTTTTCTTTCATTCAATGACTTCTTTTAAATCATGTACTGAAGTTAACATTTAGATTCTCTCTCAGAGAAGCTTATGCCAAATTCTACATAATGTTATTCCATATGACCATTGCTAAGGAAAGACTGCAAAGGAGAACTTCAGTGTCGAGGTGACTGAGGAAATGCTGACACATCAGTGGTCCCAGGGGGCTGCATATATCACCGTGTGCTGAGAAATCACAAGAGAGCAGCCTTCTGTAGCAAACACCTATGGATTCAAGGGGAGTTCATTCCTCTCCTGGTTTCTCATAGTGCGAAGGAGTTGTCACATGATATAACTACAGATTCACCATATCTTTGTTCCTGCCAATAAATCCTTTCCTAATTCATTCATTCTTTCAGTCTCTACCATGGCTATTTCAAAACCTACCTACTCTCATAAAATCATCTCACCAGCTATCCATCTCCTCTCAGTATCTGACCTCTACCTCATTGAAAAACAGAATCCCTTAGACAGAAATGCCTCACTCACATGCAGTATGGTTCCCAGCATCCCTTCCTATCATTTTCTTCTCCTTCTTCTGCTTCTTTTTGAGACAATGTCTTGCTGTGTTGCCCGGGCTGGCCTTGAACTCACAGTAATCCTCCTGCCTCAGCCTCCTGAGTGCTAGGACGACAGGCCTGCACCACCAGCCCCGGCTGTTCTATACTTTTCTTCTTAAGAGTTGCCCTGCTCCAACACTCATTCCTATACCTCTCCTTCAGTGCTCATCCCTCATTTGGGGATGTGATATCCTTCACCAAGTATCCTCACATCCTTCTATTGGCTCCTTCCTACCAATGTCTCAGAAATCTTCCCAGGTCTCATAGATATTGAAAAACTAAATCAATAAAAGATTTCTGCAGTCCTCTCTTCATAGTCAAACTTCTCAGGAGAATCATCAGCATTTGTTGCTTGATATGTACACTCCATTCACTCTATGGTATCCCTTTATTCGTGGAAGACATGTCCCATACTCCCTTAGGGTGGTTGAAATCATGGACACTACATATAATGTTTTTTTCTAGACATACACACCTATGATAAAACTTAATTTTCTTTATGTTATTCTTGTCATATTTATTAGATCAACATAGATCATAAAATCAGTAAGATGATATAATAATCTTGCTTTAAAGGGTCCTGTGTATTGTAAAGAAATTACAATAGTCCCTTTTCCCACATTATCTCTTTCATGGTTTCAGTTACTCATGGTCAACCCTAGTCTGAAAATATTAAATGGAAAATTTCAGAAATAAACATAAATTTTAAAATTGAGGGCCATTCTGAGCATAATGTAGCATTTCACAACCTTAATTTATTTTATCCAGGACATGAACCATGTCTTTTTTCCAGAGTATCCACACTGTATATACTACCCACCCATTTAGTCACTTTTAGTAGTCTCAGGTTTCAGATCAACTGTCAAGATACTTCAGTGTTTTGTATTCAAGTAACCCTTATTTTACTTACTAATGAATCTAAAACAGAAATAATGAAGCAGGGGGTTTTAATACAGTATGTTATTATAATTATTCTATTTTATTGTTGTTGTTAATCTTATTGTGTTTATTTATTAATTTCACTTTCTCGTAAGTGTGCATATAAGGGAAATAAACATTGCGTTTGTAGGATTCAACACTATGTGTGGTTTCAGGCATCCTCTAGGCATGTGAAACACATCCTCCAGGGGTGACAGAAGACTAAAGACTATGCTCTTTTTTTAAAAACTTATAAATAAAATTTCTTATTCAGAAAAAGAAAAAGGTATGCAAATATTAATACACTGATATTTTAATTTCTTATTCAGAAAAAGAAAAAGGTATGCAAATATTAATACACTGATATTTTAAGCCAAAAAATTGAGTGTTCTCCTCTATAGATCATTTTCCTCCTCAATATTTCTTGAAATCTTTCCATATACATAGGAACATCTACATTATTCTTTTCAGTGGCTGCATCCTATTCCATCATAAGGCTATAACAAAATACATGAGGCCATTATGGATAGGAAATTAGGTTGTTTCCAGTTTTTGTTGTTTTGTTGTATACAAAATTGTTGTAAAAATTGTTACAGCAATTAATATCCTTGCTGTACATTGCAAATATATGTATGCAATCAATTTATTATAATGGAATTGCTGGACCAAAAGGTTAGTTATTGTTGACCTTTTACTATGTCTAATTTATGAATTTTTATCATAGGTGTGTATGTCTAGGAAAAAACATTATATATAATGTCCATGATTTCAACCACACTAAGGGAGTATGGGACATATCTTCCATGAATAAAGGGATACTATAGGGTCTTTATAAATTTTTGTGGTACTGGGGATTGAACCCAGAGCCTTCATATGGAACGGCAACCCCAGCCCTTTTCTATTTTTCATTTAAAGCCAGGGTCTCACCAAGTTGCTAAGAGGCTCAGGCTGGACTCAATCTTGTTATTGTCCTCCCTAAGCCTACCAGAGTTCTGAGATTATAGGCATATGCCACCATGCTGAATAGTACAATTTATACCTTAATAGCTATTGCCAAATTACAACCCAAGCTCGTATTTTCAAAAGAATGTTATAATAGTATATAGATTATGTGATCAAATTTACCATTTTGATTTACAAGTGTTTTTATTCATTAATGTAATAAAATCTATTCATCTTTTCTTTTTTTATTTCCTACGTTGTGTTTAGGCAGAGAAAATTCTTGCCTAGTCTGTTAAAAATAAATAAATATTCACTACTATTTCCTTCTACTCTTACTGTTTCATTTCTTCCACTAACCTCTTTACATTGGAGTGTTTAATGTAAGGTTAATGTAAGCCAACAGTAGATTTTGTTGTAGAGTAGTTTCCTCAGTCACACACTTTGAAAAATGTATTCTTTTCCCTTTGGTTTTCCTTTCTCCTTTGTCATACATTAGTGATAATTGGTGTAACTAGAAGACATTAGTCATTTGAAGTGACAATCCGGCTCCATAAGACTCCTATAAGAGGAAGAACAATAAACAAAAAGAAAAACAAAATTCCACATTACCAGTAGCTGAGCAAAGACCCTATAGTCCCCCTCACAAAGTGCAGAGCTGTCCTGGTGAGCTTTCCTATAGTATGTGGGCTAGCTAAAGACTACAGCTTTTTGCTTTCCTCCTTCATCTAAAATAGCCAAATTGCACACTGAGTCCAATTACCTAGTCCACCGGTGTGTAAGGATCCTGAGCCAGCAAGCCTTGCATTCTGACTGCTTTGATGCAGGAAGTGGAGTCGCAATGCCAGTCTCTAAGGTCCAATAAATAACCTCACATTCCAAGTAATATATGGCTATTGCACCAAAAATTTTGTAAAATATGAATTATCATTTTAATTTTCATTTTTCTCCACTTCATGAGTGATAAGCAGGCACCTTAACAAATTAAAATCCCCAGTGCATTGGTGGCAATGCCCAGCAAGACATAGGGCCCAGAGAAGTAGAGAAAATAATAGCAGTTTCTAGCAGACCCTGAACCCCACAGGACATGGTAGAAGCAGAGGCAATGTCCAGAGACACTGCAGTGTACTGTGTTGTCTGGCAAGGGGGACAGGGCTGTGTGGACTGAGATCATATTCAGTGGCAAAAGATTTCTGAGCCATGGGCAAAGATGAGAATAGAACCTGGCAGGAGTGCACTCCAGGGGCAATGAGAGTGAAAAGAATTTGCAACTGTACGCAAGAGGCATCATAATGAAACCCTGCAGAAGTGTTCAGAGACACTCACCAAACTATTTAGGTGAATAATGCTTCATAAGCCTGGATTGCATAAGAACCTGGGAGTCACGCTATTGACATCTGCCTTAGTCCTATTCCTATGAACCTGTTAATAGGATTCAGGCGCCAGGAAAACTCCTACTAAGATATGTTTAACACAGCATTTCATATGTGATCACAGAACATTTGTTTTTAAAAATACAAATTAACGTCCTGTGAAAAAATGTTCCAAAGTGTAACCATTTGGGAAATTCTGCTATGGAGCTTGAATTTCAACTAGGATGTTTCCAGCTTGAACAATTTGGATTCACACAAGGGCTGCAGCGTGAGTGCTCATCCGGGAGACTACTGGGTGACACTGCATGCACGGATACGGCTGCCCCCTGCCCCACTGGTGTATGGCCCTGAATGACACTCAAGCTGTCTCTTCTTTTAGAACACCTCTTGTTCCAGGATGTACCTAGGAAGGATGCAGCAGGTACAGTGAAGATCCAGACAATCTTCTAGAGTAAACCCCTCTTTGGCCCAAACTGAGCGTCCTACAGTGATCATGAGAAAGTTTAATGATTGATTGTGACTCTCCTTTCATATTGGTTCCAAGAAGTCCCAACCTAAATTTACAGCTCTAATACAGCTTCCATATTGTACGTTATGGTTCCAAGTTACATTTCTTTTTTATGTGTTTATGGCTTTTCATTTTTAACTTGTATTTTCCTGTTGTTGTTTCCTTATTTCTCTGCAAGTTAATCATTCCTTGATGGCTTGATTTTTATTGCAACTTGGCCAAAACCCTTCAGACCAGGTGACCGGGGAGGCCCAAGACTAAAGGACTTTGTTCAGTCTATTCACTTCATTAATTCATCTCTTCGTTCATTCTTCTCTTTATTCCATAAAATAGATTCAGATCCTTATCACTTTGCCCAAATTAATGAAACTGATATTTCTGTAATACAGTGTGGAGCATTTACTCTAAGGTAGGCTAGCAAATTTTTAAAAATTAAAGAACAGTATCAATGAGCATTTGGCAAATTATAGAAGCAATTCAGGAGGCCACAACCTCAAAACTACTGAGCTATGACCTCCACCCAGTAGTACTCTTAAACTACTTACAGTTCTAATGTAAAAGCTAGATAATATGAACACTTAAAAATCTTTTATTAGATAGAATATTTTCTTCATTCTTTTACCTAATCCAGAAAACTAACTATTCCATGCAGTTTGTGAATCACACTTGCGCCCATGGATGGGAAATGAGAAAAATAACAGCTTTGCCAAATTAGCAGAGTGTATGTATCCAAAGAAATTCACAAATTACAGTGATTATTCTGAACATCTGATTCCCAAGGGAATCACATCCAAGCACTAGAAATCATTGAGGATGAAAATTCTAGAGCAAACCCTGTGGGCTCCAGCAGACCCACGGAGTCTGTCTGAATTCCATCTCCACTGTCACCACGCTTGTCCAACGACTGTGAGTATTTGCTGGACAGCACGATAGGCTCATAACTGGGCTCCTTTCTTCCCTGATGGAACTGGAACTCATTCTCCAGAGAAAATTCGGAGTGAACTTTGCAACATAAATTACAGTTTCACATCATTCTCCTGCTTACCACATCCCAGTGTCCTCCTACTGCACTTAAACTAAAACACAGGCTCTACCATCACCCAAGATGTCCCATAAGAGCAAGGTCCTTCCTATTCCTCTGACTGTACCCTACCATCCTCCCTCTGTTCCTCACTCTGTCTATGTTCCTCAAACTAAATCACAGCTGCATGCATCTGTCAGAGTTTGCAGAAATGTGCACTGAATAGAGTAAATCATCCTGCATGTAAGCTTTAATTCTTTAAATGACAATGTTGCTATGGAGATGAGTTAGCAACTGGAATTGTTAATTTATAAAATATATTTAAAATAATAAATATATTTAAAAATCTTAGCACAATAACCAGTATGTGCATCCCCACATTTATGTTTCCTTTTTTTCACAGCAAGAAGGCTTTCAGGGTGACAATACCCACAGCTGAAAAACTCCACTGTCTTTTAAAACAAAAATTACAAAAATGTGAACAAAAATTGCCAGACAGCAACTCTCAGAAACCCCTTTTTATCTTTCTGTTTTTCCTCCTTCCGGACCTGGAGTCAGACACAATAGCTGAAGCCCCAGACACCATTTGGGGGTCCCAAAAGGAAAGCATCAAGAATCACAAAGATATCAACCTTGGCACTTTGAGTCACTAGAACACCAACACCAAGGGGCAGGCTGTAGTTCTGTGGTAGAGCACTTGCCTAGCACGTGTAAGGCCCAGAGTTTAATCCCAAACCCAGTATAGAGAAAAAGCCAAAAGTGCCTGCAGTGGCCCACCTCTGTACCTCTTCTGGGTAGGAGATTAAGCTCTTAGGTTTAAGACACTGGCACAAATGTGTGTCTCAGGCAACCAGCCAATCCCAACTAATATGAAGACCTTGTAGATGTAAACCTAACAAAATATGTATAGGGTATTTGTGGAGAAGATCTGAGTTAAGAAATATAATACAAGTTAAATTAATGTAGAAATATTCCAAAGTTATAAATAAAAACACTGATGTTATGATCATTGAAATCTACACATTCAATGCAATTCCAATCAAAATCCTAATAAGCTTCTTCATAGAACTTAACAGAAAATTTAAATTTATATGAAGGAGTAATAAGCTAAAAAGGACCAACAATATTTAAAAAGAATTATGGTGCTGGAACTTGACAAACCAGATGCTAGGTGTGGATAAAAATAAACTATAGTAACTGATAGGCAAATAGACCACTAACTCAGAACAAAGTATCCTGGAACTAAATTTTGTCTACAACAGTAAGACATTACATATTCCTGCAACAAATGCTTATCTTTGTGTAAAAAGATACTAAATTTCCTTCTTCACACTGTATGCTGAAAAGAGTTACAGATATACTAGAGATACACTAATATACTATACTATATACATAATATACTATATAATATACTGTACTAGAGATATACAGATATACTAAATACAAAGAATAAAACTTTAAAACAACTGTAGGAAAATACTTTTATGTTTTTAAGAAATTATTTCTTAATTTTTTCATAAAAACCTATAAAGGAGAATTTTAATAAAAATAGTCACCCTAAAGATTTAATATGTGGCATAACTGTAATACATATGACAAATACAGTGAAAATATTTGCACCCTGTGTGCATATTCAATAATATTTAACTATTTATTTAGCACAGTATAAATACATGGAGACATATTTTATTTTATGAGTTATAATCTATTTTTCTTATTGCTCAAACTGTCCCTGACTTTGCCAGTGGGAGTCCCTTCAAGCTGGGTTTTGTTTCCCATTGTTGAGCACTCTCTTTGTGGCACCTGCTTTTTCTTTTTGCAGCATATTTAGCAAACTCCTTGCTGAGTTTATTAGCAGTATTTGCAACAGTGAAAGAAGCAACTTAGTCATCCTTCACTTCAGTACAAAGTAGATTCTACCAGACATGAACTAGTCTGGTGGTCAGTCAAAATTAATAGCACACTAAGAAGCTAAGAGAAAAAACTACTGCAGAATGATATATACAGTATATTATCATTCACTCAGAAAAGACCCACAAAATAATAGTGCATCTTGTTTATGAACACACACAGAAGCAGTGACAGAGAAGTCAGCCTGTGGTGACCAGGAGCTGGTCTGGCACTTACACCGAGATTGTCTGCTGAACTTCACAAGGCATTGATCTCAGTCAAGGCCATTGCATAACCACAGTGGACCAAAACCACCAACACAACAGTATCTGAGTGGGAATAAACATTCCCCAAGCCACAAAACTGACCAAACATCCTGATATTCTGGGTAATGTCACTGTTGATTCTTAAACAATTATCTGTAGCATGACTCTAGGTGTCTCTCTCTCCTTCTAGATGAGATTTGATAAGACCTATAATAATGCCTCCACTTCCCACAGCATCCACCTAGACCCTCGCTTCCCTAAGCCCTCCCTTGCATCACTCAGCACAAGTCTAGGCCCTTTCTTGAGTCCTCTCTACCACAACCACACAGAGCCACGCTGTGGTTCTCTATGGTAGGCATCTGATCGGGTGTTTCCAGAAGTCTCTAGAAGAAGGGCATCCACAATGGAAAAGTATTTTTAAAATGAGGAATGCAGGGCTGGGGATTTAGCTCAGTGGTTCTGGTGCCTGCCTCAAAAGCGCAAGGTCCTGAGTTCGATCCCCAGTACCAAAAATAAATAAATAAATAAATAAATAAAATTTAAAAAAAAATAAAATGAGGAATGCACATTCAAACTTTAGGATAGTTCCTACATCTGAAGAGAGAGAAAAAGAAGATCAGAGGCAGAATAAAAGGCATTAACTATAATACAACATTTATTTCTTTAAAATGAAAGAACTAAAGGAGATATATATATATATATATATATATATATATATATCAAAATATCCCCATGTGTTTAATCTGTTTGGGGCATAGTAATCTCTATTATCAGTTCCCCAATCTCTTTTTTACTATTACAGTAATTCTGGTAAAATACACGTACTATAAATTATCATGTTAACCATTTTTCAAAAGAGGCATCAACATCCGTTGTGGCATTCAAAAGTTCAGCAACTCTGCACATATACCTTGTGATCACATCAGCACTGCCCTCTGGCCATGGGACTCCTCACCTGCGAAACTGAAATTATAACACTGGATACTACTAGTTCTCTATTCCCCCATCCTCCCCATCTCTGACAATTATGATTCTACTTTCTGTCATGATGAATTTGACTATTTTAGGTACTTTGTATAAATAGACTCATGTAGTATTTGTTTTTGCTATTTCTTATATGATTGAGATATCATTGTTTACATAAAAACTTCTATGAAATCAAGTAAAAAGTAAAGGTTTCCTCAATCACATCCCAGAGGAAACCAATAATAAGTGTTTTCCATTAAATATATATCCTTCCAGACCCCATAGAGGGATACAGTGGCACAGAAACCTTTATTGGCCATTGCATCCTAAATTTTCATTCATGTTACAATTAGCTGTCTATGGATCTCTCTTGCCAACTAGGAAACTCCACTCTTAACAAAGAGGATGTTGCCTTATTTCCTTTTTCAACTGCAATGTCAAGTACAGACATTGCTCATTAAATATGTGTTGGATAAATGATGCTCTATAAATATGTGTTAAATGAATTAACTATTCTCTTAGCTGCTTTAACCAACTTCAGTTTAATAACCTAAGAAACTTCTTGAAATATACAATCCATTTCAAGTCATTCAATTTATCTTTCTTTGTTGCTGTTAGATTAACCTCAGCTGTTCTTGAAGCTCCTGTGGCACCACGAAATGTCTCTTCCCTGCAAAGATGGACATTTGTACAACTGATCTCCCTTCCCTACAGCCTTATCTCCATGCGTCAAGAATAGGGGGCTTTAAATAATGTTCAGGCAGCTGTAATTGAAGGGAAATTATGGCTCTTGAAGCTGTGCCAATTACCACATTACCATGGCTGTAATTCAGGCACAAGGCAGATAGCAGAGATTCATGGAAATTGGGCTTCACATTAACAATTTTAAATCTGCTACTTCCTTTATTATTCCAATCCTATCATTCCTCAGGATGCCAGGAAAAGGGACTCATCACGAAAGATTACAAACTCAAACTCAGGGGAATATTCTAAATAAATAAAACAAAAAAGAAATTAAATTATTTATCTCTGACTAATTAAAGTCATCAATAAAAAGGAACTCAAATCTAGTTCATGTCGGAAATTCAAGTATGTGCACCAGTAAAACCCCATAAGGTATGATTAAAATCATGGTAAATGTTTAGATTTTTTAAAATATTTATTACAGTAAAAGACACACTGTCATTAAACTCCCTCAAGATACGTCATCTCGCTTTCAACACACTTATCCCATCATTTGTGCCACTCTCTGAAGCAACTCTTGGAGTTCTCTTTCTTGAATATTTTTAGTTGAACTTAGCTGCCTCGATGAATGGGCTCAATTCAAAATGTTTAGCTTCCATGGTCATGTTGACTTTGGAGAAGAGCAGCCAGAAGTCACATTGTGCCGGCTCTAAGGAATAAAGTAGAAGCAAACACATTGTAATGTTTTCTACAAGCCTTCCTTTCCATCGAATGGCAATCACAGCACTAATCATCATATTTTTTCTCACATCGTATAAAAATACTCTTGAAAACCGCTTCACAATGTGGCTTCTCACTCTCTCCCTCCTTTCTCCGGCACAAAATCAGTCACTGTCCTGTCTTCACTTTCCATCCAGACATTGACCACCGCTAAAGTGCATCTTTAGATCACTCTTGTCTACCTGACTGGAGATTTCCCACTTGGCTACTGGGCGCTGGTTGGGCTCTACAGAAACAAACACTGAAGTGGAGTTTGAGGCGTAGAGTTTAGCCCTGTGAAGAGGAGGAGGAGGAGGAGAATGGACAATCAAAGGAGTTTAACCTCATCGGGGTTCCCTTCGCTTACCTCAGAGGGGAGCTCTGGAGCGAGCACCGCCCCACTCATCTGACTAGTGAGGATTAACCTGGAAGGAGTGTCTTCTAGCAAGGCGGACCCCGAGGTTGCTGGCCCCATAACTGGACGCCAGTCCTTCCTTGAAGTAAGGTCTTGGGGTCAGTTCCTTGTCTACTACAGTCTCTCACGGGCATGTTAACCTCAAATAAAGAATTGAGCTCCTCTTCCAAAACCTGCGCCTTTGCTCCTGTGCCTGACGTCTGGAAATAGCACCATCTAATTCCGCCTTCCCTCACCCTTTCCTCTTCCCAACCATTGAAATTAACACTGAGCGGGCCTCTCTGGTGCCTCGAGGCTTTCTCTACACTCAGCTAGATGCATGAGCTTTTTGAAACACAAAACCTTATCAACCCTTGGCTTTTCTTCCCCTTGCTCTTAGAACAAAGATCAAACACTTTCATGGATCACAGGGTACTGTGCATTCTGCCCCTCTCTCTCACCAGCCCTGGAGCTCATCAGAAGGGGATTGCCGGGAGTGGGCAGCACTCCCTCCCACCCCACCCCAGGCCCTTGCACTCTCCTTGCTCCTTCCCAAGTGGCCCACACTCCTCCCCGCTCAGTCCAGCTAACACGCGCAGCTTCCTGATCTCAGCTTTATTCCGGAGACTTCAAACTCCCTGCGAAACCACACTGCACAGCAATCATCGGCAGAGCTGCAACAGTAACTGAAACAGCTAACTGGGTACATCGACAACCTTTATTGGCGATTCCATCTTTGCCAATTTGCCTACTCACTGAAATGTGTTTGTAACCCCCGTATCAATAGCCATGGTGCTCTTCCTGGTCATTCCTGACACGCACAGAGGGGCAAAGGAAACTGAGTCACCCAAGCACGTGCCCAGCCGAGGTCGAACAGAAATACTCATTCTCTTTCAGCTCTGACACTGTAAGTGAGGGTCCTTTTCATGGTCTATTTTCTGTCACATTTTCCACATGCCTGTGTTTCTTGTTGGTATTTTGCACAATGCTAAAGTGCAGTTTAGTGTCCCTAGGTGTAGAAAGGCTGTGATGTACCTTACAGACAAATGGTATATTAGGCAAGCTTTGCCCAGGCATAAAATCAGTTCTGCTGGTCATAATTCAGTGTTGATGGATCAACAGCATATATTAAACAAGATGTCTTAAGAAGTAAAAGCAGCAAATAGACATATGAAAAAATGTTCAACATCACTGGTCATTCGAGAGATGCAGATGAAAACAACACTGAGATTCCACGTCACCCCACAAAGAATGGCTGCTATCATGAAATCAACCAATAACAAATGCTGGCGGGGGTGTGCAGAGAAATGAACCCTTCTCCATTGTTGGTGGGAGTGCAGAGTGGTGCAACCACTGTGGAAATCAGTATGGAGATACCTCAGAAAACTAGGATTAGACATCCCATTTGACACAGCTATTCCTCTGCTGGGTATCTTCCCAAAAGAATTAAAAGAATCATACCACAGTGATATATGCACACCCATGTTTATAGTGGCACAGTTTGTAATAGCTAAAGCTTGGAAACAGCCCAATTGCCCATCAACTGGAAACTGGATAAAGAAGATTTTTTTTATATAAAATGGAGTACTACTCAGCAATAAAGAATGAGAAACTAGAGTCATTTATAGCTAAATGGATGCACATTGAGGCCATACTCAAGCAAAATAAATAGGACACACATGTGCAAATACCAAATAGTTTCTCTGGTGTGAGAAACTAAAAATGTAAATAAGGATCAAAATGTGTAATTGATAATGTGAAATAGGAAGAAAAGATCTAAAAGGGTAGGCAAAGTGGGAGAAGTAGGGGAAAGGAAAGAAGGGAAAGGAAAAAATGGAAACAAATTCTCTGTAAATAGGGAGGGGTGGAGGGGTTGAAAGGAGGGCAGGGGAATGGGGAAAAAATAAGAACCAAGATGCATCATGTAAGTTCCCAATGATGAATGTAATTGTACTGTATACCTAAAATGTACCAATAAACTTACTGGGGAAATAAAAGATGTCTTTAAACAGAAATGCACAGGGAAAAAAAAGACTATAAATTGGTCAAGTGACAAAAACATGGTGATCAGTGGCTCTTAGGAACAGAACTCTATATTTTTCCTTGGAACAAGGAGTCTGGGTCCATGAATTCACTGTTCCACGCAACTTTCTAGAACATCTCTACCTATGAAAATAAGAACCTACTGAAATTGGTTTTTACTACCTCTTCCCACTGAATATAAATACCAAAAAAAAAAAAAACAGGAGAAAAATCTGTCTTAATTACAGCTATATTCTCAAAAAAAGGGGGTGGGATTTACATAGCAGAAGCTTGGTAACATTTGTTGGTTGCATGAAGGAAAATGAGTATCATCTGGTAGTGAAGACCCAGTCTTTTATGATCATTTCTTGCAGAGCCAGGACCATATTGATCTTCCTGCTACACATAAACCTCCCTCTATGAATATTCTGTGTGCTTCTAGCAAATGCTAAGGCATGAGGAGAGGAGGGATGTAATTACACTGAAGAAACGTTAAGGAAACAAGAGGCCTGAAGTCTGGCCCGACCCTCGTAGCAACTATGTGGGGAAGAAGCAGCTCAAGGCTTTGTTCCCTCATCTGTAAAATGCACTAAACTCAGAAAGCCCTGCCAGCTCTGAGGTTGGAGATTCTATGTTACCCTTACCCATGGGCTCAACCTGTTTTTCCATTCCACTCTTTAGAACATGCCTCTGATCTCCCAAGAGAGCCCCAAAGAGCAGAGACTTGGGAGTAGTGCTATGCTGCTCCTCCAGTGACACCTCCAGCAAGCAGTAAGTGTTTACAGAATGTGTTGATGAATCTGCCTCCAAGAATCCACACTTCTAGTTCTCAGTATTAAACTCAACCCCTTTCACATCTGTATACACTTTAAAACCATGCATTACTAGAACTAGACTGAAATATCAGTGAAGTGTGTTGTTGTAAAAGGGAAACTGCAAACAAGATTTTTCATTACTTGGCTTTTCTCTTGAAGGTGTAAGTACTACATGTTTTCTAATCCATCTGGAAGCCATTTTTGTATTTGTTGTAAGGTAAAACTTCAATAAATTCTCTCAAATAGGTAACCACCGACATTTATGGAACGGGGACAGACACAAATATCAGCTGAATGCTCAGCATATGTCCAAATTGAGTTGTCACTTCCTTCTACCTCTGTGGGCATGCTTTCCCCACTGCCATTTTCCCAGAGACTCGCGCCGGAAGTCTGGAAATCATCCTCACATTTTCCAGTGCTTCTTATACGTCCTGTGGGTCTCCACGACCTCTTTGAGATCTCCTTAGCAAACAAATACAAGAATAACAATAAGCCATACCAAAGTCCTTCCTAAGCGCCCCCCACTTTCTCTCCATACCCCTCTTCTGCAAAGCAACTGGACCAGACTACATTACTTCTGTCCCCGACTGTGCCAGGCCCTCCCTTTGTCCTAGGCCCTTCTACCTGCTGCTTGTTCATTCTGCACTGCTGTAAATCATAGACCTGTCACTCACACTCAGCTTGGACTTGAAACACATATTCCACTTTGTTATGTAAGAAATTGATACTTCTGTGCCTCAAATCTAATCAGCAACATCAAGCAGTGTTCTTTGGTTGAGTTTGACACAACTGCACCTCTTCCCCTCCTGAAATAGAACCCTTGGCCTTTATGATAATCCTTCCCACTGATAGTCCTTCTCCTACCACAGTGATGGAGAACCTTCTAGAGACAGCAACCCAACACCCACTTATTTATCACAAAGTGCCAACACTGCAACTAAGCCTGAATACTGAGATTTTAGTTTAGGAAAAACAACTCTTTCATTAACATCTTTTGTCTTAAAAGAAAAACAAATAATACACATGCCATAGTTTCGCCACTGCTGTCCTCCTAGTATCTCCCACTCTTTCTGTTGGCTACAGGTTTGCTCTTGAGCTCACTGTGGTGGGCACCCCGAGGATAGGTCCTCTTCTCTATGAGCGACTTCTCCCTTGGGTGTTCCAACCTGACTTTAAAGACATCTATATGCCAGGCTTTCTCAGATACAGAACCCCAGCTGTGACCTCTCCACTAAACAACAGCCTCCTATTTCCACTGCCTCCTTGAGATCCTCCTTACATGTTAAGTAAGCTTCTCATGTTCTCCATGGCAGAACTAACTATTCAAGCACAGAATTGAAAATAAGCAAAATTTGGTCTTATGAAAAGGGTATAGGTGACTGCAAGATTCCTGGAAGCACAAGAGAACAGACTTGAGGGCTCATGGCAGGATCAGTCCCTTAGTCTTACTGCAGAACCATTACCAGTGACACCGGGCATGGAAACCAGTGTCCACAGTGCTGCTGTGCTCAGAGACCACGCCTGGAGACTCTGTCTCACTGATCCCAAAACAAAGGACAATCTGAGGCCCCATGGGTCTGGCTCATTGAGCCAAGGTCAAAGCCACCCCAGCCACAGAGGTTACTGCTGAACCAAGATTCTGCACTCTACCCTAAGGAACCGTAGACTCCTAAAGTCAGGCAAATCCTTCAACATAGCTGTTCAGTGACTGAAATGAATGACAAATATCTACTACAGCAGCCAAATGGAAGACTTGACTTTTCTCCTCACCCCTAGTCCAGTTCTTGGCCTGAGAGCCATCTCTGATTCTTCCTTCTCTCTTCTTTCCATCAAACCTGTGATCACCACTTCTATCTCTGAGTATATGCAAGAAGATGTTCCCTTCTCTTCAACCAAACCACCAGCTGCCTTTTCTTGGACCACACACCACAAAGGCATGTGAGCTAGTGCCTCACTTCAGTCTTCACACAGGGATCACATGGGCCTTCTAATATCCAAATGGGAGAGTCTGTGTTTTACGGCCTCTCAAGTCTTTACCCCGTCAACCAGGCACTCTGTCCCTGGTCCTTGCTAACCCTCTAAGCTCACTGCATACCACCAAACCTTCCCTTACTAAGCTCCAACCACAGCCACACTGGAATTAATTCCCCTCCTTGAACACTAGTCTTGTTCTATCTTCAGGACCTTTGCTCATGTTTCCTCTGCCTCAAAGTCTCCCTGTGGCTGGCTCCTTTTTGTCTTTTACATCTCAGCTCAAATGCTACCTATTCTGAGAAATCCCATTCTAAGGTAGTTCTTGTTTCTGTCTGTCACATCCTCAGATTTTGTTTGGTTTGTTTTGCTTGGTTTTGTTTACTTGGGGCATTTTTGTATTAGGGATTGAATCCATGGCTTTTGCACTGAGCTACATCTCTACCCCTTTCCTTGCCTTTTATTTTGAGATAGAGGTCTCACTAAGTTGCCCAACCTAGGCACAAACTTGTGATCCTCCAGCCTCCCAGAGTGTTGGACTTACAGGTGTGCACTTCAGTTTTGTTTTTAATACCATTTAACATTATGTGATGTTAGGCTATCTCTGTTCTGTTGGCCATCTCTCACTATTGGATGATAAGTTTTTCCACTTTATCTATTTGTGCATTTTTGGTGCCTCTAATAGTGCCTGGTAGAGAGCAGAGACTTGATCTTCATATGTGTAAAGTAAGGTAATGGATCAGCTAATGGCAAAGTCCAAAGATTTTACAGCCAGATAAAGGTAAAATCATAAAAGCTGTGGTAGTCAAAAAGGTTCCATCAAAGACCTGAATCCTAAGATTGGCCTTAAACAATGGGTAGGATGTGGATTTTCAATCACTTAACAGGATACTGAGCAAATGAAAAATATGACAAGTGAAGAAAGAAGAATTATAACAGGCTCAGACACTTGATGGAGCAACACAGCAAGGAAGCCTAAGGCTGTAACAGATCAAAAGGAACCATAGTGAAGCACAGTAGCAACCATGGCTGACTTCCTTAGGACTCAGAGTCGGTCTTATGAGAACACAGTCTCCTCTCCAAAGTCATTTGCCAGTTTTCAGTGGCAGTCACATGACAGATCTCCTTATCAAGAAGGAACCCTAAGTCTTTCAAACATCTCATCAGGCTGGAATCTGGAGCAAATGGTCACTTCACAACACCAGGGTGGCCCTCACAGAGCAGAGAGAACAGGAATCAACAAACAAGGGAGGTGAAACCAGAAACCTAGAAGACAGACTTGTGTTGGGAAGCAAACAAATGAGAGGTGCCAGGCCCACAAGTCACAAACGGATAGAAACTGAGGCAGATGTCCAAGACAGAAGGACTGTCTGGGTCCTCCTGATGCTGAGGGCACATGATATAACCCCCATGTGACAGTGACAATCACCTTACATCCTGTCTGCTCTGAATTCCCTGGAAGCTACCCCTGAGTTTGAGGAGGAAGCAGCAAGACACATTAGCAAATAGAGGAAGAAATCAATCATTTCACTGCTGCAGCCCCTCCATACTAATTAAGCTGGTAGTTAGATGCAAGCTTCTCCCTAAATTGCATGTTCATCTTCTTTCAACAGCACTCAATGACTACAATTGGCACATTAAAAAGGCAAGACAACCTACTTGCATACATTTCTGTATTTTTCCATAGTCAGCAAGTTTTAGAAGCTGGACAAAACCCAAGGGGGTTCTCAGGAAGCTGGGGGAAGGGTTCATCAAGGAACACAGAAATGAGGACTCTCACTTGAAACAGTCACCCAGCCTTTCCCTATAGCACTGATGTGCCCATTTCCTGCCTGTGGATTTTCTTCTCTCTGGATTTTCTGTAATGTTTCCTAGGACATTCCTAGTATGTTCCCATCATACTTGTTACTGGGCTCCTCCTTTCTAATTCTGCACAATTCCCTCCCCCACGTGCTGTTAAGGATGCAAAAGAGAGCTAACAGCAGTCTGAACAAGGAGCCAGCCATTAGCATCATATCATGTGCCTATGGGGAAATATCATGCCTGTAACTGAAGTCCTTGTATCCTATTTCGGAGGTGTCACATATTATTAACACAGACCTCTGCAAGAGATAAAGCAACACGCTGTGGTTGGCTGGTGGTGTCCCAATATGAAGAGAGAGGTCAGCAACAGAGACTCAAAGAGGCCAGTCTAGGAGGGCCAAAAAGGTAAAGCATCAGCTACCATCTGCTGTTCTGTATACTTTGCACATAACCAAGATTACAAATTTATAAGGGAAATGGGAGAGTGAGATGTTAAACAAACACACACACACACACAAGGCCACATCACCAGAGAAGATATACAAATGGCGTTGGTGCTGCAATAAAAAATGCCTTATATTGAGTGGCTCATAAACAACAGGAGTTCATTTCTCACCATTCTGGAGGCTGATAAGTCTAAGACGAATGTGCCTGCAGACTGGGATCTGGTGACTGCTTTCTGGTTTATAGAAGGCGTCCTCTTGCTATGTCTTCATATGGTCGAAGAGAGAAAATGAGCTCCCCTAGGCTGTTTTGTAAGGTCACTAGCACCACTGATGATGTGAATGACCTAATCCAAAGCCCCACCACCTCATCCCTTCACATTGATGATTAGGTTTCGACGTCTGGGTTTTAGGGAGACCCAAACATCCAGGCCATAGCACATGTGAAAGGATGCTCCCCCTTGTATGTCACCAGGGAAATGGAACTAAACAATGAGATGCCACTGCAGCCCAGCTAGAATGGCCAAAACACAGAACTCTCTGACCCTGAGTGTTGGTGAAGACGTGGAGTAACAGGAAGTCTCACTCATTGCTGGTGGGAAGGCAAAGTGATATAACCAGTTCAGAAGACAGTTGGGAGGGTGTTTTTACAAACACTGAACATATCCTTACCATAGGATGCAGCAGTCAGGTTCTTTAGTGCTTACACAAGGGAGTGCCCCATCTCTGTATTGCTCCCTCTGCCCTAGCTCCTGGCAACCACTGATGGAGGGCAAGTCTTCAGGGCAGTGACGAGCTCTCTGTGACACTACAGTGGTGGATATGTGTTACTATGTGTTTCCCTCAACCCATAAAATGTAACATAAACCATAATATAAACTATGGCTTTGGGATGATAAAGACGTGCCGATGTATGTCCAAATGTTCTACACTGATAGTAGGTGTTGATACCGGAGAAGGCTGTGCATAGGTGGGAGCAAGGGCTTGGGGAAATCTCTGTGTCCTCCTCACAATTTTGGCTGAACCTAAAACTCCTGTACCAAAAACTAAAATAAAATCTTTCTTTAAAAAAGCACAAGAAGGGCTGGGTATTTAGCTCAGTGGTTCCACCGCTTGCCTTGCAACCACAAGGACCCGAGTTCAATCCCCAGTACCGAAAAAAAAAAAAAAAAGCACAAGAACAGGAGAGAAATGGGAGAATTCATCTTTCTTGTGTTTCTAGTGACATCCTTTTTTAACCTTCCAGAGAACACTAGCTAAGATTATCAAAAGAAAGGGCTCTGGGGATGATCTGCAACTCCTGCCATTCCTTCACTCAGAGAAGAGCAGCTGGTTTTCCTCAGCTGTCCTGTTCCATTGTGGACACTTTCACTGTAGCCCATTGCAAGTCCTGGGAGGTGAGCTCTGTGGAGGAGTCTTGCAAGTTGGTTCAGGTGCAAATGTCAGCCCACTCCTCACTTCAAGTATAAAGCATGGCTCTGAGAATTGGACAACCACTAAAGAGAAGTGTCAGGGAACTCCTTCTGCACTGCCCAAGACTTCTCCCCAGAGACAAAGTTATTCAAGTTTGATTCACTTGACAATTTCAGGGGGGAAACTGTGGCGCTGTTTCTTGAGACAGGAACCAACTACCACCTCCCACAGGAAGAATAGCCTTTCCTTAGGAGCTGAGAAAGACAATCACAGACAGAAACCCCATCTCACCCATGGAGTGGGTGAGAAAAATGACTCAGGTACTGTATTTTCTGTATTTTGTCAAGAAATGCATCACTCCGCAGATGGCTCTGACTTAGTCACATTAGGGGAAACCAAATATGGATTGGGCCATAACAATACTAGCTATTATCTACCCAGGGCCTATTGCGAGCCCCGTGGTGAGTGTAGCACCTCTGACCCTCATTCATATGCTATAGATTTTTCCAGCTTTTTTACAGTTTTATTCATAAGTAAGCTGTGCTCTGAGAGATGAAGTAATTCACTTGAGTTCACATAGTTAATGCTCTTCCCACTTCTCTACCTATCTGCCTTCACTGAGAACAGTGCTCAGCGGTTGATGAAGTCATCCTAACTTCCAATCCAAAGAAGCCTGGCCCTTTCGTCCTCAGCCTGTTCTCTGTAGGAGGCTGAGGGCCAGGAAGATGGGAACGTTACACATTCTTCAAGGGGTAGAATAGGGGGGAGAACTTAATGATAGTGAGGAAAACATCTGGAACAGTAGCATCTCAAAATGCTGTCCCAGTATTTTATACTGTGTCTCAGACACAGTATTTCAGAATAATCACAGGAAATAGAGTTGAAGGAAATCTTCACAACTTAGAAATTATTCACTCGGGTGTTATCAAGAAGCCAACTCTGCCTGAAGAAATGAGAACTCACCCTTCCTACAGCTTCAGTGGCTTACTGCTGACTGGGAAGCCCCATGGACCAAGCAAAATCAAAACCATTGCTACCTATGGTGCCTAACTAAGGGCAAACATTCTGCAGAGTGTACGGGAAGAAGTAAGCTTCTTTGGAAAATGAGTGGATACAGACACTGAAGATTGAACTCTGTCACCAGAGGAAGGGAATAAGAAAGGGGGTGTGAGAGTGGGTAATGGGGTGAATATGATACACATGGAACCCTCCAAAATCTGACACAGAGTGTGGCAAGGGGATGATGTGGGAGATGTTAGAGTATGGTATGCAGATGTGCAAGTCTGCCAAAATAAACCCATTCATCCTGTATAATCAATATAAACAAATAAAAAATGTGAGGGGGATAAAGATTAAACAGTGAGCAATTTCAGATGAAGCATTCAGGATTCCCCACAATCATCCCAAGCTCAGACCAGAACTGGCACAAGAATAGCAGAAACACAGAGGAGGAATCAACAAAATGCAGACAACAGGTTTTTCCACTGTTGTGGCCCAGTAGGGTTCTGAGTAAGGTTGAGTCAGACACGATTTAGTGTGTGTAGGAATTATGTGAGGATACATTATTCTGCCTATGTGTATCCATTGGTGGTGTTAGTTGTATGTTTATTTATAGTAAAAGTACGGCTGAATAGTGGGCTATGATCATTTTTTCATAGTATGTAATTTTTCCTTCTCAATGAACAACTTCTGCCAACTTTTACTGAAGAATGAAGGATCTCATGTCCAGATACTTGCCTGGGCCTCCAGCCCCTATGAGGCCCCTGTCCTATGGTTTTATATTTTTCTTCTCCATCCCCACCTCTCCTCTCCTGCCCCCCTTCCTTCCTGTAGACACTCATGCAAATGAATTTGACACAGCTTCCTAAATATGTGTGTGTTCCTGTAAAAATACAGTTTTAGGTTTACATGTTTGTTCAATTTACATAAGTATTATAGTTTTTATCTTATTCTACTTTTTATTATTTCTTTTTCTGTCTTGTTTTGTTTTCTTTACCAAGTCTCATGTTTTTATGCTTTCTGTATTTAGCTGATGGATGATTATTTCACTGCCTCTAACTGCGACACAGCATTCCCACAGGATGCAATCTCGTCACTGAGGATGGACATACAGGTGCCCTATTCACACATTTTCTTATCAGCACCCTATGAGCTTCTGAGTTTCTGGGTAGTAAATGTCTAGGACTAGGATTTAGGATCTGGGGATATATGAAGTACGATCAATTTTCAAGGCCAATATTTACATTTTTGAAATTTTATTACAATAAAAGATACATTGCTATTAATCTATCTCAATGTCCTCCCCCTCACTTAAAACACACTTAGCCCATCATTCTTACTACTTTCTAAAACAGATCTGCAAGACTTCTTTCGTGAGTGTCTGTTTTTCTTTTCTTTTTTTTGACACAGAGTCTCACTATACAGCACAGGCAGGACTCTCACTCACTATGTACCCTAGTCTGGCCTCGAACTCCCGGCAATCCTCCTGCCTCAGCTTCCCAAGTGCTGCCATTACAAGTGTGCCCCACCACTTATGAGTGTCTTTATGAGATGTGATCAAACACGCAGTGAATGCTGCTACCAAGTGCCATCCAACAAAAAGGAAGTTCATAAAAACATTATAGTGTGTCCTCATCCACCTTATTCACTGGATCTGGCACTGTGTGAATTCTTTCTCTTCCCCAAAGTCAACACAACTATGAAAGGTAAATGCTTTTAATTGATTCAGGACATCAAGGCAGCAACGACGGCACAGGAGAAAGGACTTCCAGCACTGCTTCAGAAAGTGGCAGGAGTGGTGGGATAAGTGTGTTTCAAGCAAGAAGGAGGATTTTGAGGTTATTCAGGCCAATCTACCTCTTCCTGTAATAAATTTTTCATGTAAACATTCACCATATTTTTACATTGCACCCCATATGAGTACTTTATTTCAGTGAGACCTGCACCTTCAAAACAACCGCACCAATTTACACCCCTACTAGAAACACTCCCTGTTCCTCTGCATCCTCCTTCATCCTTTGTGATGTGCAACTTGTCTGTTTGTGCCTAACTTACACATGCTGGGTTGCATCACATCTTCTCAACTAGCAGTAAGCTCCTGATTGTATAGGTCTTCATTCCTATGCCTGTTAGCCAATTTTTATGTGTTCATCTATGAATTTCTAGTCTTCTTTGAATTGTCTGTTCTCTAGGGCTTCATTGTTCTTCTTACTGATTTGCCTAGTGTTCCTTTATACTCTAGATATTAATGTGTTTTCGGTTTGAAGCATTGCAAACATCTCCCAGCCTGTCACTTGCCTGTTGGTTTACTTAATTCAACAGAGTCTTCTTTCTAAAGTTCTGAGTTTCAAAGCAAACCCTTTAATATGTTGCCTCTTAGAGCACAGAACTCCTCCTGACAACCACAGTAAGGACCTACTACCTACAGTGGGTAGACTAGATAACAATTTTAGAGTGCTGTCTTTTGGGGGGGGGGGTACCTGGGATCAAACTCGGGTCCTTGCGCTTGTACAGCAGGTGGTGAAACCACTGAGCTAAATCCCTGGCCCTGCTGTTTTAGAAAAATATATTCCTGTCTGGCTACTACAGTTTAGAAGTATTTGGAGATTTCACCTAATTCACTTAATGTATTTTATGTCTGATGTTTGTTTACTCCCTTTTCCAGAAGAAAAACTATCTTGAAGTCATAGATAAATTAAGACCTTGGCTTACTGGCTGCCTCATCTGTAAAGAAACTAAGAGATGAATTTCATACCATCTCACTCCCACCCCTGCCATAACAGGGGAATGCCCAGCTCAGATAGCTTGTGATTCTTTTTCATATATTTTATCTTTCATGATGATTGTACTTTGGAAACCATTGTGTCTACCTTTATGTGTCACTAAAATGTCTTTCCCAAAATTCTCACTTTGCTGATTTTTTGCCATTTCTCCCTGTATGGATGTGTCAAAGATGCCTGACCTTCTAAAATCAAGTCATTCCCACCCATTTTCTTTAGCCAGCAAAAGTGTCTTAGTTCATGGGTGGCCCTTGGCCACAGATCTGCATGACCCAGCATACATGTTTTTCCCACCACACTGTTGCCACCTTTTCTTAGTCCATTTTCTACCTCTGTAACACAGTGCCCGAGACTGAGTAAATTATAAACAATAGAAGTTTATCTTTAAAGGCTGGAAAGTCCAAGACCATGGTGCCAGCATCTGGCTGGGACCGTTGTGCTATGTCATAATGTGGCAGAACAGTAGGTGAGTACATAAGAGGAAAAAAAAGCATTGCACTGCCTTTCATTCTTTTATCAGGAACTCGCTCCAGTGGTAACTGACCCACTTCTGTGATAACAGCATCAGTCCATTCTGGAGGGCAGAGCCCTTGAGACCTCATCACCCCTTAAAGCTCACAATTGTAACATTGTTACAATGGCAATTAAATGTCACCATGAGTTACAGAAGGGACATTCAAACCCTAGCATTCCCTCATCAAGCCGACTTCAATCATTCAAGAGAGACTAAACAGCAACATATCCTAGGGATTATCATCTGGACTAGGCAACTGTACTTTGAGAAAACAGGTATTTGTTATAATAAACCACACAAAGCTACTTTATAAATACCTACAACCAGCAGTCATCGACTTGGTAAGTTACAACGTGATGTCTCCAGGTGGCATGTGAATATTCTATCACTCTCTACCTCTTTTTCATCAAAACACGGTTGGCTTTGGGTGTGAACTACACAGCTGAACTCACTTGTCCACTGGTGAGTGTCCTGGTCCCACCCAGACCATTTCTTCAGAAGCAGAGAAAAGCTTTGGGAGACATCCTGGCACTCTCAGCCAGCCCCCAACCTCCTCCCGTTACACAGGAACAACTGCTCAGAACACGAACATCAGGCGAGGCCACTCTGTGACCACAGTGGATCAGGAACAAGACAAGACCCCACAGCACCATGTCTAGACATCATTAATGAATATCGTCCCAGCCACAAAATCCTACACATCCTCATTAATGTGACTGCTTTGCCAATGACAGCTTTAGATTTCCCATCCACAGAGAAGAGGGGCTAAAATTCCCAGGCTCTGCCTCCTCATAGCATTCAGTTCAGGGCACATCTCTGCTTCTATGAGCTTTGTTCCGCATGACACCAGCCAAGCCCAAACCCTACAACAGATTCTTCCCGGTGATGTGCTGTGCCTCAGTGTGGTGGCCCATGAACTACCCTATTCAACCACAGGTGGGTTTCCAGTCACTGTCAGTTCCATTAAATCCATGAGGTGACATGCCACAATACATTAGAAGCACAGGTTTAAGAATTCTGACCTTATAATTATTTTAGTTATTCCTGTGAAAATGCTTCTTGATTTCTTCAAACCTTGAGTTTTAATTCTGTGAGTCAGGATAACTAAGATTACTCCAAAAGCCCTCACGATGTTAATACATATATTAATTCCCCACAATAAATGTAATCATTATGCACTGTAAACATGAACCAATATAAAAGAAGAAAAAGCCTGTGAAAATTTATCTTTTTTTTTTCAGGCTCTGGGGATCAAACTCAGAACCTTGCACTTGGGAGGCACGCATGGCACCACCACTGAGCTAAATCTCCAGCCCAAAATGTATCTTGTAAGGTTTCTGTGAACAAGGTTTCCATGAACAGTCAAGCAGGCTGTGCATAGCATGACTCCAAGTGACATAAACATCACAGTCCTAGCAATGAAGTAATTGATGTCAAGTGTTTTGCACCATGTGTGATACATCTTAAAAACCCACTAAGTAGCATCTGTAATTGTTAAACATGCTTAACTTTGTAACAGACTGAGCACTGACCTGAGTATCTGCGCTGCCCTTCTGACTGAGCAGGCATCTGCCTACAAGATGTGGTTAGCAGCAAAGGTAGCTGGAGAGGATTCCAGGAACACCCCTTGCGCTAGATCAGCTGCAGTAGACTGGGCAATGCCTGGTCTTCCAACATCGCAGAGCCTGTGTGCTAAAAGCCAACATTTCCTCCCCAAGACAGCAAGCACAGGACATTCCCAGGGTATTGAACTTTCCCGTTCCTTATTTCTTTTGGTTTTCACATAACCTTGGCAGGTGAGTATTTAGGGGATATTATCAGGATGGCCATTTTACTGGTGGAAAGAGTATGCTCAGAGAAGTACAATGACTCACCCAAACATAGCCACCAGCCAAGCGGCAGGACAGGTAACAAACAGCCCAGCCCTGACTTCAGACCCAGTCCAGTACTCATTCCAATAATGCACACAGACTCTCAATACTAAGAAAATCTGATTGCAAATTTTGTGTCTGGGGCAGCAAACACCTGCAATGCGATGGAACACTGTGCTGCTAGAAGAAGATACAGCAACACGAGTCTATGAAGAAGCCGCTCGTATGATCCACAACAACCCCAAGGGTAAGATTATTTCTCAACTTTAGTGGACAAGGAACTAAGCCTGGAGATGTTAATTTTCCCAAGCTCACCGTGTAGGTGGAAGATTTGGGATTTTAAGGCATGACTGATTCTCTAGACTGAAGCAGGAGGGTTACAAGTTCAAGCCCAGCCTGGACAACTTAGTGACTTAGTGAGATCCTGTCTCAAAGTTAAATAAATAAATACAACTGGTGAGGTAGGCTCATGGTCCAATTCCCAGTACAAAGAGGAGAGAGAGAGAGAGAGAGAGAGAGAGAGAGATCAATCTTTATTTTACATGCATCTCTGATTTGCATTCTCTGATGTCTAGCCCATTTCTGAGGAGAAAGAACAGATGGGCTATCATTAGAGCTCTCTATTCAGAGGTGGAGAAAAGAGGAAACCCTGTCTTCCAGTTGTGGAACAATAGCCAGGCACTAGTGAATTTAATTATTCAAAGCAACTCATAACTTAATTGAAGAGCAGCATTCTTAGAAAACTCATCTCATGATTGTGTCTCGATGTCCTGACCCTTTATGTGTTATGTCTTTATCGAAGACCCATTAGTCAAGGGCTGGGGATTTAGCTCAGTGGTTCCGGCGCCCGCCTTGAAAGCGCAAGGTCCCGAGTTCAGTCTCTGGTACCATAAAAACAAACAAACAAAAAGACCCATTAGTCAAGCCTTTATTAGACCTAAAGCTTTCTACGTTCAGTCCTGGTTTAATTTCTCAGGGTGTTAAAAAGTGTAATTCTATTAGAGGTTCCATTTGTAAATCACAGGATGGAATTTATTTTCAGTGGCCAAAGGCAGCTAGATACAGCTGAGACCACTAAAAAGCCTCCAAGAGATATCTATTATGGTGCGAGTTTCTTTCACTGTGCCCACACTGAAAAGTCCGGGCAGTATCTGTCTTCACCAAAGGCAACATTGCCAGGCGTCTATTTTTTTATAGGAGATGGAGTGGTGAGCGGCAGGGGTTGGACAGTATAAATTTGCATCTGCAAAATGTCTGCTTAGAAATTATTGATTTTATCTTCCCTGAACAGCCTATTACAAGGAACATTTTTCCTGGTGCTTTGCAGAGGGCCTGCAGGAAATCATTACTGGTAGGGACTGTTGTTTTATGGGTCTTTAGCATGGGAGCTTTAAATATGAACGTGAAATGTGGGAAGGAAGCATGCGACAGCAGGGGCACTGCATTTATTCATGGCACATCCTCCAGTTTATTATTCCCCAGGAATTAGCACAGGGGTCCTTCTGGGAGCCCTCCTGGAAAGAGCCCCCTCCTGAAGGAAATTGTTAGTCAAAGGCTGGGTTTAATTCCTCCTCCTCCTCACTGCACACCCATCACACACACTCATGCTCACACACGCAAGGCTCCCTTTCCACCTCATCCCACCTGTTCCCAGCCCCTCCTGGGGCTCCCGCTCTGCAGTGTACGAGGAAAGCACAGCTCATGCTGGCACCAGGATATGGGCCACACAGCATCCTCGGGACAGCTGGGGCACAGGGTCCACCCAGATGGGTTCTGATTGTGCACACTCTAGACATGATGTGCTGGACCTATCACTAGAGATCACCTTGTGATCTCTAAGAAGCTTCAGACATAGAACCACAGCCCTGGAGAGGGTGGCACTGATAACGGGTGAGAATGATGAAAGCAGGTGTGTTCTGAGAGCTGACTGTGCTCCCAACCCTGTCTTTCGATCCTTACCACTCTCGGGGTTACTGCGAGGGCTCCCACTTTACCAATGACGAGTCTGATGTGCCCTTGTTCACACGCTTATGAGTAGCAGAGCAGACTTCAAATCCAAGGGCATCAAACTCCAAAGCTCTGGATCCAGGCCAATGACCCCTCTAAGAGGTCACTCCTGACCTGCTTTGCTTTTGCTCACAGCAGGCTCACAGCAGCCTCAGCATCCTCCTGATCCCTGAGACCTCCGGGTGAGTTTAAGCTTTGTCTGATGTGAATCCCCTCAGTGTGTTTGAGGCTCAGCCGGGGGGAATATGCAACTCAATATTTAATTACAAGAGCATTTAGTCTGTGTCAGAAACCATGCTAGTCCATGGAAATAGAGATCAGGGAAACTAGGGCAGCTACCCGTTTGTCACAAAAGTGAACATCTAATGCACGCTGCAGAGATACGTACTGAACACCACAAGAGACTAACACAATCTAATGCAGAGGAGGGCCGAGGAGCCCTCTCAGAACTGAAGATAAGCAGGCAACGGGTGCTAACTGGAAGAGCAAGAGGAGGGGCATTGCAGGCTAAGGGAACAGCATGTGCAAGGCCCCAAGAAAGCACTTGAGAAAGTGAAGGAGGCTCCACAGGGAGGAGCTGATGAGTCATGAGCCAGCAGAAAGCATGCTGGGCAGTGAGATGGAGGAGGAGTGCATGGGGTTTGGGGGATTCCATCTTCCCAGGTAAAATAGGAAGCCACTGGAAAGTCCTGAGCAGGAAAGGCATTGTCACAGTGCACTTTGCTCCGAGCTCTCAGGGCCATAGGACAAGGACAGAGGGGCACTAGGGAGACAGTTGGAGTGGTACAGAGACACACAGGATGGTGTTTAGGGCTGGAGGATGGTGTGGAAATGGAGAGGTCTAAGCAGGAAGCATATAAATGCTGGCAGTGACCCCATTCATTCAGCAGAAGGAAATGAAGTGTGTTAGTTCCCTAAGGTGGCTATAGAAAATTATCACAAACCTGGCAGCTTAAATCAACAGAAACTCAATTCTCTGATAGCTATGGGCACCAGAAGTCCCAAACCAAGGTGTTGGTGTGCCCAGGCTCCTCAAAGGGCCTCTAAGAGAAGAGCCTTCCTTGCCTCTTCCAAGCTATGGGTGGCTTCCAGCAGTTCTCAGCTTGCATAAGTCACTCAGAATGGTCTCTGTCTCCCCACAGTCCTCTTCCCTACGAGTCTCTACCGTGTCATTTTGTCCAAGTCTCCCCACCTTTTCCATCACAAAGACCTCAGTCATTGGATTTGGGAAGCCACCTCCCCCCTATCCCTTATGACTTCACCTTGATTTATTTAGGGTAAAAAGGTGATTAATAGGAAGCTTTTAAACTGAGATGACCCCTGTGCCTTGGAGAAGCTAAGCCCAACACAATGCAAACATAAAGCGAGAGATGAACCTCAGCAAACAGAAGCCACCAGCCTAACCCATTACCTGGACTTTCCACTTTAACCAATCAGATAGCTCTCTTGCCTCCAAGAATACCTCATAAGAGTTTTCCCTCATACCCTCTCAGTGGAGAGCTCAACGCCTTGCTGCCCAAATCATAAATCTTTGAATATGAAAATAAACTTATTAAAATTTTAACCTGCATACGTTTATCTTAACAGTTATCTCACCAAAACCTTTATTTCCAAATAAAGTTACATTCCCAGGTACTCAGAGTTAGGACTTGAACACATCCTTTGGAGAGGACACAATTCAGCCAACTATAGGAAATAAAAATGTCAAATATAACTTCCAGGTTTCTCTCCGAAGTAACTTAATCAATGGAGGTGTTCAGCTTACCAAGTTGGGAAGAATAGAGAAGTAGGTTTGAGTCCAGTTTAAAGCATGTGACATTTGCAATTAGCAATGAGTGCAGATGCCAAATTGGTAATCCCTACTAAGGTATTAAGCAGAGGAGAGAAGTCAGGGCTACAGATATATTTTACCTAAAGGAATCAATGAGATTGTTTAAGGAGAGTGATTATAGTGCAATATTACACAGCAGATATGTATGTATATTTTTCAACCACTTTACTTTGTCATCAGAAAACATCTTGTGTTGAATTAAAGAAAGATGTGCAGAATTCTATGCAGTGTATGTGACCCAAAGTCTGTTACAAAAATAAAACATATGTAAATATAAATATGCAAACAAATTAATTTTGGTGTCTAAGAAGAAAGGAAATTGATAAATACTGACAGTCACTACCTCACATCCACTTTTATTTTCTTCCTTATGCCCTTTAGAATTTTCAAATTCTTCTTCAAATGCATGGTTTTTGAATAAAAATGTTTTTAAAGACAAGCAGAGATTAAATATGACTTGAATATGGGATGTGAGAAAGCAGCAAATGAAGAAAATAGAAGCTAAATGGTAATTATTGAGCCTGGTCTAAATTAGGTCTAAACATTACAATTTATTTTCATCCTTTGTGCCACAGGGAATCCTAAAAGCCTTGGAAGAAACAGAATTAAAATAATTATATAATGTAATTTAGTTATAGCTATTTTTCTGACTAAAGAAGTAGTACATCCTCATTAAAGAAAAAATTAGAGATCCACTGTTAACATTTTTTAATGCTTTAATGCTCTGTGTTTATCTCTCAGGTTGGATCACATTTCACACAGCTCCCTTAAATACACCGTAATATAAAAAGTTATCATGAATTTAAAACTCCTCCAAGAACGATTTTATGGACTAACAACTGACTCTAATGTTATTTACTCATCTTTTGCTTTTTGTGTAAATGTGTTTGTCATTTTCATTTTTAAATAAATTTTAAATAATGCTTCAGTAAACATCTTTGTAAAAGTTCTATCTGAACAACCATTGTGCCCCAAGTTCGGCATGTGATCGAAATATACAGTGAATGTTAAAATGTTTAAATTCATCACCATAAAAGATACATTTCCATTAATCTCATATTCAACATAGTCCCTCCTGCTTCACATTCACTTATCCTGTGATTCTTGCCACTTTCTGAAGCAATTTTGGAAGTCTTCTTTCACAAATGTCTATACAAACGGTGATCAAAAATACTGTGACGCCTCCAGCTGAGCGCCATCCAGTGGAAAGACCAGCTTGTAAAATTAGCACAGTGTGTTCTCATCCACCTTATTCATGGAACTTGGCACTGTGTGGCTTCTGGCTCTTCCTTAAAATCAAACTAACCGCGAAAGGTAAACATTCTAAATGGATTCAGGACATTGAGGAGGCCGTGACAGCACAACCAAAGACATTCATGAAAGAGGACTTGCAGGCCTGCTTCAGAAAATGGCAAGAATGATGGGATATGAGTGTTCAAAATAAGGAGGAGGATTTTGATGAGGATTAATAGCAATGTGCTTTTTACTTTAATCATTCTAATTTCAATATTCACCATATTTTTTATCACATCTCGTATTACCAAGTGCTGCACTAAGTATTAGGGACACAAAGGCAAATGAAATAAGGTCTCTGCCCTACAGTAAGAGAAAACAGACTTATCTAGAGAACTTCCAACACGAAGTGGCAGAGAAAGGACCTGTCTACCTATTTGCCTGTGTTTGAGCCCTTCCCTGCCCTTACTGAGCTCACAGCTGAGCTGAGAAGCAGGACCCTATGCAGCCCCCAGCTGCACGTGGTCTGGGCTCTGCAGCAAGTGGGGGACACAGTGGAAGCGGACACAGCAGCGAGGAGACGATGCTGGCCACACAGAGGATGGGAAACAGAGCCAGCCCAGCTCTCTGTCTTTGTCTGGACTGAAAGGCATGAGGGGCTGGGGCGGGGAGCTGCTCCAGGGAAAAGGAGCTCTTTCAAAGGAAGACGTGAAAGAGGGGTTCGCACAGAGAGCTCCTTCCCCAGCGCTCCCTGACCCTTCCTGGCCAGCACCTGCGGCCACACCCCAAGGCTGTGACCCCCACGCTCAGCACTACCAGGGATTGGTTGAAAGGCAGATATGAAGGCTCCATAAAGTGAAGAGAAATGCTTTTTTAAAAGATGTGGGCAAATGCAAGAGGAAAGCACAGTGCAGGGTGCCCTAGATTTCCTGGGGTGCATGTGAGGGGCAGGGACACCACGCGGCCACCCCAGTCTCCATCCACCGGGTGCTTGGAATGCAGTAACGGCGTCTTCCCAGGAGAGGGAGCGCGTTGCCTAGTGAAGACGAATCCGGTGCTGGCGGGCTGCGGAAACGTTTTCTTAGCTGGGCGCTGCACCTTAGTTTCTTGGCCTCACACATTCCAGGGTGCTGCATCCCTGGAGCTGAGGTTAGCCAGCCATCCTCAAGCACAGATGCTAAGGCGCTCCGCAAGTCAGCTGCAAGCCCTCAAGTGCCCTCTGAAGCATTCTGTCCAGAAGATGACGGAGACTTCCAGAACTAGGAGTCAGCGTTTAATTGTTTTGGTCTCCATTCCCCCCTCCGTGCCTAGGCAGGTGCCCAGGACACAGTGGACATGCAGTAAATATTGTGTGGATGCCTGGACCAGACACGGTTCCTGAAAGGCTTTGGTGACCAACACAACTTGGCAGAACAGTGACCTCGCCTTCTTTTCTGAGGGTTTTTGCCTGAAGTTCAGTCCTCTCAGAGTCACTGAGTGCTTCATTCTGCCCCTGACAAAGGACAACTTCCCTCGCTGTCCCCGCACTGCTTCAGCTCTCGGGATGGGAAACTTTGCCTACTGTGAGCACCAAGGCAGCATCCACCAAAATCAACACAACCAAAGCTCAGGCTGTTGATTAGTCAAAGAGGGCACATTACAGCCCCACAACCCTGGGAGTATATTTCCACAATGCAGAAGGCAGGAAGTGACACAATCATCTAAAAAGAAATTCTTTTCTAGAAATACAAATGTGTCCCCCCCAATTCCCCTCCCTACACCCAACAATGTCAGTATCTCTGATACACTCACTCACGGTGTTGCACGGAATGTTGTTTAAAGTCTTACAAGTGGCTCTGGTGCTCATGAGTACTCATATACATATTTGCACGTGCGCACACACACACACACACACACACATACTGACATGCCCCCGCATCCCTGCCATACTGAGCCATTCCTATAGACCAGAGGTTTTACGTCTTTGATGCATATCAAAGTCACCCAGGGAGATTTTTTAAAATTATATTGATGCTCAGGCCAAATTGAATGAGAATCTTAGGCAAATTAAGTCAGGATCTCTCATAGTGAGGCTCAGAGAACTTACTTTGCAGCCAAGGCTGACAGGCTATCCCACAGACAGCAAAAGAAAGCACCCGCATGGGAAGCTGGCAGAGGCCTGGCCACCACGCCTTCCCCCTACCAGGAACACTGAGAGCAGCAAGAGTTAGAACCACCCAGGGTGGCCCAGGATGCAGAACTGTAAGAAAAGCCCTGGCCCAGCACAGGAGATAGGGGTCCTAGATTTATCTCCCCACTGACCTTCAGAGCCATAATTCATCATTCCAGTCTCCGAGCTCAGTCTCTTTCTCTGTGAAACAGGAGGGTTACACACAGAGCAGCTGAAAGAACCGGACAAAATATCAGAGGAAGAATGTTTTGTAAATTGTAAACGATTGTGCACTTGAACATGATTATTATAGGAAATGACCAGATACAGATTTTTAAATAGTTTTTAGGCTTATTTGTAAATTGTTTTCAATCCTGAAATTTCAGGATAGTGATATATATGTACCATGGCATCTGTCAGAAGATCCCGGCCTTCTGGGGTTTCATGTTAATTTCCAGGTTTCCAAGGGTTTCTGAAATTTCTGTTCCCCGGACAGGGAATTCCCAACAGCCATTAGCACAACAGTCAAAGACATCACATCACAAAGTAGATGAAACATCTGGCTATCGTCACTGTTTCATTCAGTTATTTTGCATCAATACAAACCACTCTTGTTTTCCTTTAGTAACATTTGCTATTAATATGGTGTTAAATCTCATTGAAATACTTTGTTATAGTAGCACAATTTAGAAGACCCTTTTGTGGTACAATTTCAGACATCGTCGATGAGCTGTTCAGAGGGCTGTTTCTGAGTAAAAATCCATCTCCAATCTCACAAACTGTGCCCATTTGTTGTAGCATATCACATGCAGAGTTTCCAGTTTAAGAAATTTCACATGGAACAGATTTACCACTTAACCCACAGGCTAGCTTTGTCTTAAGTCAATTAGTCTTAATTGTAAGACATGCAATTAACCTAGAAACTAATGAAATCAGCACTGCAGATGCTTACATTCGTCATACAGTTTTAATTTCTAAAGTGTGACTGCTTGTGGATAACTTTCTTGGCCCTGGATTTCTTCGTGAGGTCAAGAAAATTATGTAAACTGTGGAAGTTTAATGAGAAGACAGAAGGCAGCTGATTATAGTCTAAAATATGAGCACTCCAAAGAAAGCAGAGTGGGAATGGAATGAGTCCAAGAGCTAATGACAGCAAAGGGCAGCTCATGCCTTACATATTTAACACGGTTCCACCAGGAAGCAAGTAACTCTTCATCTCAGCCCAAGTCCCGGTTCACGCTCTACCCACCAGAAAGGAAGACCCAGTGAGTGATTGAAGAATTGTCTAGTTGATGCTGTAAACTGAATGTGATGTTGCTGTCCCGGAAGATTCATATGTTGAAATCCCAAGCCCCAAGTACTAGGAGCTAGGGCCTTGGGGAAATCATCAGACCCCTCATGAATGATATTAGTGTCTTTATAAAAGTGACATCAGCAAGCTGCCTCCCCACTTCCTCTGTGTGAAGACACAGCAAGACGGTGCGATTGGTGAACCAGAAAGTGGACCTCACCAGACACTGTCTGTCTTCCTCTTGACCTGCTTGGTCTCTAGAATGGTGAGAAGTACACTTCAGTTACTGGCAAGCCAGTCTATGGCACTTTGTTTAAGCAGCCATGAAGATGGAGGTAGAGGAAGGGAAAGATGTTTGTTCTCTTTGTTTTAAATTTCATTTTTATTAGTTCATGTCTGCAGTACATAACGATTACATTCATTGTGGGGAGTTGGTACAGATACATAACACATCTCAATTTTTTGGTCCCTTTTCCCTCTCTTCTCTCCTCCCTCCTTCCATCTCTTCTTGGTCCTTCTCTTTTACAAAAGATCTATCTTCCTGTTTCCTAATTTCTATCTTTTCATTTTCCTCTTCAATTTATTTATTCTTTGGGTTTCTCATATAAGAGAAACCATGATATTTAAGCTTGTGCGTTTAATTCATCTCACTCGCTTGTTTTTTATTTTGCTTAGGCTTTGGGCTCCTCATAATTTGGAGACACTAGTTTGCTTTTCATTTTCTTAATTTTTAATTGGAAGAATACGTTTATCCAGAGCTAGCTAACTTTCCCATGTTATAATTAAGTCAAAGAAAGTAAATTTCTTTGGAAAACAAAATAACCTTTATCCTTAAAATCCAATTAAGTCTTCTATTAAAATTGAGATATAAATAAGATCAACTTAATTCCAGGAAATAATCAGCAATAAAATAAAAATTTACAACTCTACAAAAGGAATTGGCAAGATTAAAATGGAAGTGATTTTCCTGCTTATTAAGATATATGATGGAGATCCACAGTGGTCTTATGTGTAGACAAGAGCTCCTCTACTCCAGTTAGAATGGAGCCTTATGGATCAAGCGATGCCCCACCCTCTCTATAGCCTTGACAGCTCCTGGGACAGTTGTTCTCAGCACAGGCTGAGCATTAGAATTCCCTGGTGAAGACAAAATATTTTTAAAAATTATATTTCCAGCCCCAACCCAACTCAGCCTTCAGGGCCTAGATGTGTTTGTTTGTTTGCATTTACTTTTTTTCTTTTTTAAGATTCTTTTTTCTTTTTCAAGATTCCTGTGTGATTTTTACGTTTCTGCAGAAAATATTCAGACATTCGCCCAGCTGACTTAAAGGCAGGCTGCATGCATGTAGTAAAAGGATGATCGTTACAAGTCAGGAAATCTGGATTCTACTTTGGGGTCAAGTATCAAGAGGAAAGAGACATTCAGAAAGCCTGGGACCTTGCTGTGCCCCATTCCCTAGCTATGAAATCATGGTTTGAACCAGATAATGTATATTTAGCTCCTTCCAGCTCTCTATTTTCATTGGAATGTTCAATAAATCAGATTTTTTACGGACTCAGATGTGTCTTTCCTTAAGGAGTCTGATGTGGATGAATGTGAAATGGACTTTGAACTCCCTGGGGCTGAGATGAAACTTTGCTGAAAGCCTCATCTCCAGCCCTCACCTGGGTACCTGACATAGGGCTGAGCCAACGACAGTCGACAGTGTTGGTAGGATGAGGAGATTCTAGTGCCTGATATTTGCAGCAGAAAGAAAGCCTGGCTCCCCATAGTTTGTTTGTTTTAACTCGGGACCTTGCCTTTGCGAGGCAGGTGGCAGCGTTTTGTTTATAGTTTTGAAGATTTCACTTACAAGTGTCTATAGATGAATGTGCATAGGGGATTAATGTAAACCTCACACACTTCCGTCTTTTTACACATACAGACACACACACGCCTGTTCTCCTCCATTACTCATTGCACGTTATGTCTCCCACACTGGAACTTAGAATACAAGCAGACCTGTATATAACATATACAAAAGTCCCATGTTTAGAATCAGAGAGCGAACATTTGGATTCCTAAATCAACTGTTTCTTAGGTGAATAACCTTGAACAAGTCACTAACATTTTCCATTTTCTTATGTATGAACTAAAACCAGATGATCTTGAATGTTTCCTACTGCCAAGAGCCTATGGTGTTGGTAGGGATCAAGACAAAGCCAAGCACAGCTTCCTTGTGGTCCAGCGTTTTCATCTGGCAGTGCTCTGTGAGGAACAGAGGCACAAATAAGACATCTGACATCAAGAAGTGTAGGTTCTTCCCCAATAAACAACCAATGCAGCATAAGAAGAAGAACAACAAGATGCCAATTATTCAGGCTCTCCTCTGAACAAGGAGACAAGAAATTGGCAGGTTACTGCATCCTCAGTGACATAGATTGTGTTCAGTAGCCTTCTCCTTGTGACAAAATGACATAAGCAACTTAAAAGGAAGAAAGGTTTATTTTCATTCATAGTTTCAGAGCTTGCAGTCCATGGTTGCTTGGCCCAGTGGTCCCTGGGACTATGGTGGGGCAGTGCATCCTGGGAAAAATGCATGGCAAGGAAACAGAGAGGAGAAGGGGCCTGAGTCCAGTACATCCTTTCAGGTCATGGTACAGTAACCTACTTCTTCCAATTAGGCTCTTCCTCCTCCAGTTCTCACCACCTCCTGCTGGGTACCAAGCCTTCTACACATAAGTCGGGCAAATATTCCAGATCCGCACCGTGGCATAGACTCTGTGGGTGGACTGCCTCACACACAGTGCTCGTCCCAGACCTGCCTTGATGCTGAGGGTGATTTTCATTATTTGACAGACATCTTCTGGGAGGCCCAGGAAGAAATTTTATCTCAATGAAGACAGGACTAGACCATACATTTGGTAATAGGAAAGATAAGAGGTGATTCATCCAATACAATGCCCAGATTTCAAGCAGGGGTGATTGGAAAAATAGTGACATTAACCGAGGAGGGGAGGGGAGGGGAGGGGAAGGGAGAGGAGAGGAAAGAAGATGGGTGGAGGAGACAAGAAAGTTGGTTTCAGATACCTGAGTATTCCCGATCAGTGGAGAATCCCTGAAGGGTCTCAGGCTATTGAAGGTCAAAATTAAGTAGAAGATCTATTTATCAATAAAAATGTAAAAGCTCTTTTATAACTTAATGTTTTTAACTTACCATTTTAAGCTAATAAGAGTTTGAACTAATAAAATAGGTTTCAGAATGTATACCAATACACGTGTACTCTATAATCCAGATATATATTCTACATTGATTTACTCATTTCTTTAAACTCTCTAGCACCTGGGTCACCTACAATAGTGACACAAGCACAGGTCTTGTACCTTTTGGGGTTTGCTATGGTTTACATCTAAATGTCTCCCTAAAGCCTCACCTATCGTCAGTGTGACCTTTGGGGATGCCTGGATTATAGGGGCTCTATATCTTTATAACATTGTACTGTGGGTATCTCCATTCCCAGCTCTTGCCTTGACTCTTGCTGCTTCTTCCACCATGCTATGAGTGGCCCCTCTGCCATGCTGCCTCACCTTGGAGCCAGTCAACTATGGACAGAAACCTGTACTGTAAGCCAAAATAAACCTCTCCTCCTTTAAGTTGTAGGCATTGGTACGTTGTTCCAGCAGTGAGGAAGATAACTGAGACAGGATTCCTTCAAATTAAGTGATTATTTGGCTTTTCATGCTCTGGGGTTTCTCAGATGATTCCCCAGCCCATTCACCTTTAGGAAAATACACTAATTCTCAGAAAGCAGAAGTGGCATATGAAAGACTGCATGCCAAATGTTTGGAACAAAATTGGCATAAGATAGTGGCCAAATTACACCTGAGGATATTGCTCTAGCCAGTATAGGATATTTCTACCCGTCCATCTCAGCACAAAAGCTATAGAAGTGGAAGGGAAAAATGACTTCAGCAAGAAAGGAATGATATTCTCCACAAATGAATGAGTGAGGGTAGCAATCCACAAGCCCAGTAAAATCCCCACAGACTCCTTCCTGTGCACACACACACACCGAAATAGCACATGCTTGGCCATTTAGTGCATCACTTGATCCATATAGAAGGACTTAGAGAAGACTGAGACTCCAGGGCTGCATGAAAAATACAGCACTGTGCTTTATTTCTTTGAGGTTAACTCTAGAGTTCTATCCAGATGGGTGAGGAACCAACATATGAACAAGTGTGTGCTAGGAAGAACATGTGTTCCCACGTTCACAAGCCCCAATGCACTTTTTGGAATCTGTTTTCTAATCTATAAAATGAAAACCGCAGCACATACCTGACGGTGTTATTTGGTGGATCAAAGTGAGGGTGCATAAAGTGTCCTGAACACAATTGATCTTTCTGTGTGATTGCATCCAGCCACAGACCACCTGAGCGACATTGTCTGTCTCCAGTGTAGTTTCTCCAGAATAGAGGCTAGGTCTTATGGCTTCTGATTTTTCAATGATGACCACAATTTTTGGCACACTGTAAGAGAAAATGGGGTGAGCACTGCTTTGGATGATGGGGAGCTCTATACTTATTTGCTCTCGAAATCTGAGCTAAACCTCCATTCGTACTCAGAAAATTGTCTGCGAATATTCAGATCTGAGTTGGACATAATTCTAGTCCTACTCTCTGGGGTCTTTGGCAAAAACCCACAATTCCTAGACCAGTATTTCCATCCTTGCAGGATGCCACTGAATGGTAACTGAGGGACTGACCAGATTAATGAATTTTATCAGGATGAAATTGAAAAAAATCATTTGGGAAATTATTTAAGAAATGATGTGGCTCAAGTTATGAATAAAATGGATAGAGGAGATAATTTTTCTTTATTTTACTGACCTAATTGGTACCAGGTAAAGGAGTCTAAGCCACTAGGAGAATTGAAATTTTTTAATTATAAGAACTTAAGCTTATCCCAAAATATGATGAATAATTACCAAAAATAGAACCAAAGGAAAAGTACACTAAAGGAAATAACTCTCTTATAAAGGGAAGATGATGTTGATTGTTATTATTATAAATTGATTATAAACTTTCCCGTTAGAAAATAATGGGATAAATAATAACTCACAGTGTTTCTAGATCTTTCATTAGATTCCAGAGAGAAAGATATCCATATTTCTGGGCATGATGCTTTTACAGTGTGATTTTTTAATTAAGTTTTTAGAATTATTCCTCAAGTGATATTTCTGCTTTTTAGTAGCTTTTTATCCATTTAAGAAAATGCTTTATTTTAATTCCAATGTGGGCCTTCCACTTACAAGATTTTTTAGATTAAGTGAATTTCCACCTACTTAGAACCATTTTGCTGCCATTACACCTGGATTTCGCTCATTTCTCTTTTCCTTCCTCAGACTCTACCATTTTCCTCCATCAATAGAAGCAGTGACAACCAAAGGCTAACAGAAGCCAGGACCTAGAAAAAGTTTCCCATCCCTGCTTACTAACACTTAGATACTCCCTCTCTTACTGTTCCAAGGTAGAGGTAAAATACTTTATAATTGTGGGTCACAAAATTGTCACTGACAACAAATCTCAGTGCTTCCAAATCACTTTGGAAATATAAAGTGTGATATAAATGCTTAATTTTTTTAAGTGACATGAGACACATTTGCTATTTTTACTACCTGTCTAACAAGAACCCACGCACATTTTTCTAAAATAACTGAGTTTGAAGCCAACAAGAAATCACCCAAGATACTGAACACCACTCTTCAGTTTCACAAAGAAAGTGCCATCTGAACCCATCACAACTGTCCTTGCTATAAAGAACAGATTCCTTGAAAGGAGCCCTAATTTATAAGGATTGTCCTCTTGCAATCCTTCTCAAACCAGAAATTCAACCTCCTCACAAGTACCCCAAAAACATCCACACTCACCAAAGGACTTTCTCTCCTTTTCTCCTTCTCTATGCAAATCAGCAAAAAGTAGATTAAATGTGTGATTCTCACTGAAGCTCAGCAGCAAGTAAAATCAAAAGGGCAATTGATGACATTGTGGCATATACAGCATCTTGATAAAGATGTTCCTGTGGAATCAAAAGGGTCAAAATTGACTCTTCTCTACATATTGTTTGGAAGAGGTCAACAGAAAAAAAGAATCTCATATTTTTCAGCTTACCACCTGATCACCAAACATTAATTGGCCACTGACTATGTAAACTGCTGAAATCCATAATTATTCCATCACTATTCCCACTTAAAGTATACTTTACCAAGGTGATGTGGCTATATACAGTCTTCATAAATATGGGAAATAATTAGAGATATGGAGAGGAACCTAGCATTCCATTGCCACCTGTTATCCTTAGTAGGACCACACACCTGAAGGGCCATAACTCCTGACTCTTGTAAATGCTCTTTGACCTTGCTTGACCTTCATTCACATGGGAAAGGAGTTCCCATGTGAATATTGCAGAAGGATTCTGACCAGGAGATGAGGAGACCCGGATCTAAATGTAAGCAAACCTAACCAAATTACCATTAAATAACAAAGACAAGACAAAGCCCTCTGTTTCCCCTGAGTCTAGGAAATCACAGCTGAGACACTCTGATTCCAGTTTTTCAATTACTATTTTTAAAGCATTTGTGTTACTTGCTATTGTTCTACACATTGGCTGAGGGAGAGAACTGAGAGAAAGTAAATTAGCATTGCCTTTAAGGAGCCCCATTTAAGTCCCATTGCAGGAACAAGATTTATTAAAAAGCAAAGTACACAACAAAAGGAGCCAGGATAATTACTAACTCCTGTGTACCTAGTTCTGAAAGAACTTAAAGAAGAGGGACTTAGATGAGTCTTCATGAGGAGGTAGGAATGGACTGTGGTCTGTGGACAGCTTTGGGATAGGTGAGTAGTACATGGCTAATTGAGAAAAGGCAGAAAGCCATGGTATTAGAATTGGAATAATGGTACCCATTGACCCAGCCCATTCATTCACATCTCTTCTTTGAGCCCTGCCCTAGTGGGGAACACCCTGTTTTGCTTAGGTGAATGTGTTTCCAATGGCAGCTCTGCCATTAAGAGTCCTTTGGAATTGGCTAATGGAGAAACATCTTTATAGCTCTATTTTCTTTTGTGAGATAATTCTATCTACCTTACAGATCTACAAAGATAGTAAAATACTGCACACTGCTAGCCCATTGAAGAAATTCAAGTAATATTAGCTTGCTTTCACTCTAGGAGTACATGAGCAGTTGTGTCTGTAGGACCGACTTATTTATTCACTCAAATCTATTATTCTCTCCTTCCTCTACAACAATAAAGCTACAGTGGGGCCCATGCTGCTGAGCCAGAGGCTACACCTACAACCTTCCCTTGCAACTACTTGATCTTTGGGACATTGCTCCGGCTGGTGGCAAATAAACAGAAAGGATGTGTCTCTTCCAGGCCTGGGCTTGAAAAGAATCTCTGTGCTTTTTCTTCTTCCTGTTCCTTGGAACCCAAAACTCGAATCTGATGAATTCAAGTAGAAGTCATTGCCTAAATATATATATGGAGAATCAAGTTGCAAGGTATCTAGAGCCCCAAAATGACAATGTAGTGCAGAACAGACCCCTTACACCCTGGGATCAGTACGGGAAAGCAGAATAAGCTTTGTTCTCTTAGCCGCTGCCATGTGGGGTGTCTTGGCACATCGCCTTAGCCTTTTCATCTAACTAACACAAAATCTTACGTGTTCCTTGGGAAATTCATCTCATTTAGACAGAGCAGGTATTATTCCCATGTGGCAGAAGAGCCAACTAAAGCCAAGGTCAGCCCAAGGTCGCACGACCTTCGGATGCTGTTTCGTTCCCTGATTCCCCGTGATAATGCTGCCCCTTCCTCCTCCTGAGGTTGTGAACATGAGAACTGTTTAGATTGAAGTCTTGATGAAAGTATGACAGGGTTGAATTTGGATTTTGCATTTCAAATATAGAATCATGATCCTAGATCTTAAATTAAACTGCACATCACAAGTGGTTTTCGTAATTATTCCCATTACACATTTGCTGCCACTGTAAGATTTCAAGAAGCACTGGAAGATGTAATTGCAACACCGAGTTATGGAATCCAGGACAGAAATGTTTGGCATTGCGGGTAATTTACACCCATAATGTAATTAAAAAAGAGGCAATTTGCATTCAGATTTGCACATTAAAGTATTTTTTCTGATTATAAATTAAAAAAAAAAAAGCTCTAGCAAGCACAAGAGATTTCTGAGTGTTCTGACAATTAGTATTTTAGACAAATGACATTGAGAAAGAAAATTTTCTAATCCTTTTCTGGAGTCTTAGCGGTTTGCCAAGGAAAATAATAAGCTGTCTGTCAGATATTTTAATGTGAGGCATGCTGTGATAAATAACTGTTTGCACCCCTACACTATTTTGCTGAAATGTATTTATAATTTCTCTCTGATCTACAGCTATTGATAGGATCTGCATATAAATAAAAAGTTTGAAAGGCATGAACCAAAACACTTGAAATGGATAAGAATACAAGTGTTACATTAACAAGGAAATTAGAATTTATGATTATCAAAAAAGGATTCATAGATAATACAGGACATCTGTTTGTGGAGACGAGAACATTACATGTGGGGTGGAGCCCTTCCTGCTATGTAAAGGTCCTCAACCAGGTATGCTAGCTCTCTGTCTCGATCGCCTGTTTGTTTGTTTATTGTGTTTTGTTTGTTTTGTTTTTATGGTATTGAGGATTGAACCTAGGACCTTCCCTCTGAGTTACATGCTCAGCTCTTTTTATTTTTTTTATTTATTTATCTTTTTTTGAGACAAGGTTTCACCAAGTTGTCTAGGCTGGACTTGAACTTGCAGTCCTCCTGCCTCAGCCTTCCAAAGTGCTGGGATCAAAAGAGGGCAACACCATACCCAGTTCACAGTGAAATAAAAGAAGAAAGGAAAAAAAAGAAGAAAGAAAGAAAGAAGGGAAAGAAAGAAAGAGAGAAAGAAAGAAAGGAAGGAAGAGAGAGAATCTCACAGGAGGTCCATCAAATGTGGCCAGTATACAGTAGAAGCTCAATAAACACTTTTTACATTGTTAAAAACCTAAATATGGAGAAAGGGAAAATCTAATCATAGCTATCCTTTATTGTGCACTCTTCTAAGACAACTCCATGAGAAGGACTCGGGTTAGCCCCCCATGTAACACATGAGGAAACGCACGGATGCAGGATTCAGTGGCTGAGTCCCAGGTCTCACAGCTGGAGAATGAAGAGTGGGACCGATAGGATTTGAGTTGAGCAGCCCAGACCTTGCAGCTTCATGGTAAATGTCAGGATACCGCCACTTCCGATAGAGAGGCTTCCTCCCCTTCATCCACTCTGGTGGAGTTGTTGCTTTGCCCTCTGGCAGATACATCACCAGCAGCCCTGAAATGAAATATTTAATGTGTATTCAAGGAGAAATGCAGATTCACAAAGTCGCATGTTCTGTTCCTTCTCAGTCAACACGTACTTCCAGAAACAAGAGGAAAGGAAATAAAAAAGAAAGCACAATTAGAGTACTCTGCCTTGAATGATCTACTATAGGTGTTACCGGCTACCTGGCCACTTTCTCCTCCTTGTTATGTCTGTGTGCGAGAAATGGGAGAGAATAAGGACGTCCCACTTAGGAACAGCCACATGCCTGGTTATCTGGGAAAATAAACTTTTCTTTTACCTTGTCATTAAACCAGTGGCCCGAAAGCAAGCATTCAATACCATTCTGACCGAATAGGTTTGTAATCACTTCCACGCTAAATTTTTACTGCCAAACCTGGTGATTAAAAGGGCATCGATTTACTTCTCTTTTACCCCAGGGCAAACTCTTGTCTCTCCAGCTAGTCTTTAAACTCCTCATGAAAGGTTTAAGTGAAATGGGTGTGGTGTCACAGGCCTGTAATCCCAGCCACTCAAAAAACTGAGGCAGAAGAACTCAAGTTTGAGGCCAGCCTGAGCAATGACAGATTGTATCAAAGTGAAGATAAAGAGGGCTGGAAGTGCAGCTCCGTGGTAGAGACCCTGCTTGTATACACAAGGCCTTGGGCTCTACCCCTGTAATCTCTTGCCAACATCTTGAGGTCAGACTTTTAGCCTCTAAAATTGTAAATCAAAAAATAAATTTCTGTCGTTTCCAAATTTTTGTTGTTTTATGTGGTACTTTATGGCAGCGTACAGACCACAAAATGCAGAGTTTACCTGGATTATCCAGAGGGTCTGACATAGTCCCCTTAGAAAGGGAAGACAGAAGGTTCAGAGCGAGAAGGACATATGAGATGAAGCAGAGCTTAGTGAGAAGAGAAAATATTCTGTTGCTAGTTTTGAAAATAGATAAATGGTCCATGCGCCACAGTCTCTGTGGCATTTGGGAGGCAGAGGGGCCAAAGAAATGTGCTCCCTCCCAGAGCTACAAAAGGGACACAATGGCAAGAGCAGCTTGGTTTCAACTCACTAAGACTTATTTTAGACTTTTGACCCCTGAACTATAAGATTATAAACACATGTTCTTTTAAGCTCCTGAGTCTGCGACAATGTGTTACAGCAGCAGCAGGAATAAATGCAGGGGTCTGTGCTGCCATCACAGGGTTCCCCAAGTCTGTCCTTTCTGCTCCGGTCTCTCCCCTCACCTCCTTCCTCCATCTACTCCTTTGAGTCCCATCTGGATTACTGCAATGGCCTCCACAGCTTATCTCTCTGCTTCCAGCCTCTTTTATCCTCCAAACTATTCTGCTCCCTTCAGCCAAGGTGTTTTTCTAAAATATCCTCAGTGTTGAGTGAAACAAATCAGACTCACAAGCTTACATACCACAGCATTTCTCTTATACAACAAACCCAAAGTACAACTAAATCAAGGAACAGAAAAAGAGAATAAGAAATGGGGAGATGGGGAGATAGATCTTTTGTAAAAGAGAAGGGGGCCAGAGATGCAGGGAAGCAGAGAGGAGGGAAATGAGACAAAAATAAAAAAGATTGAGACATGTTAAGTGCATGTACCAACTCTGCACCCTGCGTGCTGAATGTAATCATTCTGTATTGCAAACACGTACTCATAAAAATAAATTTTTTTTAAAAATCCACTGGACCAGGTCACTGTTGTACTTAAATGCTTCACTGCCTCCAACCAGCAAAGAAACAAATGCAAAGGTACTGTCAGGATGTAGCAACCCCTCCAAGGTGTCTCCTCTGCTGCCCGCTGCAGCCAGGCCTTCTTCCCCTGTCTGGCCAGTCCTGGCTCTCTGTACTTTCTGTATTGGGCTGCATGTCCCTTCCCCTCAGCGGGGGCTGAATGCTCCTTGCATAGAACAGTCACTTGCAGGTCTGAGCACAGGGCTCTTGCCCTCCCTCCCTGTTATGCTGCAAAGGTGCCACTTCCTCCAGAAAGCCCTCCCAGAGTCTCATCCACCCTCAACGCAGGTTGATTTTATGGCTGGCTCCTGCTCCTGGGATGTATTGTGTCTCTCTCTCTGGCTGTGCTAGACCCAGCTCCTCGGCGGTAACTGTGTCTAGCCCAGCTGAATCCGGCATTGAACTCTGTCCATCCAGGCTGGGGTCCTTCTTTTTTTATGGTTCCCTGAGGTTTTCAGCACAGGGCCTGATACTAAAAAGATGAAAAGTTTGTCAGATGAAAGTTTGAGGGAAAAAAGGGAGAACTTCATCTACTCATCCATACAGCAAATATCTCTGCAGCATTCACCATCAGAAAAGCCATGTGGGGAATACAAATATATATAACTTGGTGTCTGCCACTCAGACTCTTATGGTTAATCAGCATGCTGGTGTGTTTGTTAAATGGCCAGCAGTAGTAGCATCTAACCAGCCCACAAATAATAACCTTCAGGGACAGAGAGAATTCATACATGGGAAAATAGGAAGGATTTAGATAAGTGGTTTCCCAAGACCTGGTCATGGAAACACAAATGAGCCTGGAAAACCAGACAAAGACGCTGTCCTCACCATGATATCAGACCTCCAGTAGAATCCCAGCAGCCGGACCACAGTGTGGGTGTGCACTGGCACACCTGCCTAGCCCTTCGGAAACAAGACAACATCAGGTTTCCAGGGTACACTGAACACGAGAGAAAGATAGAGCCATGCACACTACCAGGAAGCAGGAGAAAACATAACCAATTATATTAAATGAGTCACACTGGCTATGGAAGGATGTTCATCATTAGACATCCAGTCCCTAATAATTTTATGTAATCCAAATCCAGGAGCTGATTGCTGCCATGACTAATACAGGATACATGTGTCTTCTTTTCAAGGTCAACATGGCTCAAGAAAAATGAGAAAGAGTTCTCTTCCTTGACCCCATCTAATAATGCAGAAACCAAAGCAGATTTATACAGTTGACAAATAGGGCTGAGTCAGAGCACTTTATCCCATAAGTAACGAAAATGGATTTCAGGCTGACTTGTCTCCAAGCAACCTACATAAGTAAGTACAACCAAGTAACCGTGATTTTAGTTTATAAAATAGATGAGCAATGGGGCCGGGGATTTAGCTCAGTGGTTTCGCCGCCTGCTGCGCAAGCGCAAGGACCCGAGTTCAATCCCCGGTACCAAAATAAGTAAAATAAAATAAAATAGATGAGTAAGAGATTCACTTAAAATTATTCATGGCTGTCCCTTTACGGTCTTAATAGCTTTGGAAAGCCACTTCCTTGCCGGCTGTCCCGTTGTAAGCTTCACTAATGAACATCATGGCCCTAGCTACTGCTGTGGCCCAGATTCAAATTCTTCTTACTGGGTCTCCCAGCATAGATTTAGTTTAAATAGCTAGACATCCACAGAAAACATGTAAATGAATGACTACAAGGTTTTCCTTTAAACTTAAATGTATGTAAATGTATAGCTGTATTAGTACGTAAATGATAGGTTGATAAATTAATGTGTACTACACATTAAAGTCTCCTAAAAACTAAACAGAAAGAGCAAGTAAATGTGAATGATAGACACCAAATAAAATAATAGACACATGATTAAGGACATTATTCATTATGGTCCTTAATGCACAACAATGACTGAATTAAATGGCCTTCATATTACACAGAAGTTCAATTTAAAATAAAACATAACAGACAAGGAATTCAAAGTTTTTATTCTTAGTATCTTCAATAAAGTCACAATCCAAGAAAAAAAGTTCATCGCAGAAGATTTTTAAATGTTTTATTTTTTATGGAAATAGAAGAAACAGCAAAAGAATGCATAGTAGTATGCTTTGGGTCTTTTTAGCATGACCTAATAGTTAAGCAATGAGCTTCTAAATGAGATTTTTGACTATGCTGGACATCCTGGCCTTCTGATGACTGAAGGACCACCTTCCGAAGTCAGATTCCTAAATTCCTTTCCTTAACTCCATGACCAAGCTGTGTGTGTGCTTAACCTCTCTGTGCCACTGTAGTCAGTCTTTTTGCTATAAATTGCAGATAGTAATACCGTCATCTCAAAAACTTGTGATGATTAAATGAGATAATTCAGCCAAATCTTGGCACAGCGTCCATCATATAATAACTTAATTAAGTTATTGATTTAATTATTGCTATTGATATCACTATAATGTGCCTCCTCTTAATTTTTTCATGCTGATTGAGACTAGACTTAATACCCTACTAAAGGGATTTTTAATGGAAGCAGTAGATCTGAATTCTGGTCCCAATCCCACAGCTTACCAGATGTATGGGCTTGGACAAATCTCTTAATCAATTTAATCAACTGTAAAATGAAAATAATAATTTGGCCCTGCCCTGTCTCTCCCCATTACTCAGGCCAGAAAACAAAAACATGGTTTGGTCATCTTTTGTTTTAGTTTCATGACACTGATAAAGCATTGTTCACATGCAAAAGTCTGATGGGGGTGATGATGATGATGGCTTTGGGGTTCGGGGTACCATTCATAATAGTGCTTCACCCTCACTAGGCCCAGTTCCAAGGTGCCACCTCCTACTGGCAAACCATGAGTCACACCTTGATCTTCAGCTTCATAATGACTTTCATTTCAGTCATCCAAGAGACAGAGGCAAGCAAGAGAAGGGACAGAAATTACTATCAGATCCAATTAGGCTTCCCTGATCTATTATCATTACCATTATTATTATTATCAATTGTTATTAATTTATTATTCTTCATCTAAAGAGACTTTAAAAATCTTTTCTAAAAAGGAAAATCCAAGCTCAATACCCAGGTAGAACCCAGACCTCATGGTACACACCATCACAATCCTTCTTCTAAAGTTAGCAAATTACATAGTCGGATATACTTATTTTACAAAATGGGGCATGAAATTTTATAAGCAGAAAGATCCTCTCTGTGTTTAAATTACAGAGAAAAAAACCTAGAACACATAAATTATTGTCTCTCTGCAAAATTTATACCCTAAAATATACAAGCTTCTTGGCAAGGCAAGGGGAGGAGAAGGAGCTCTCACGGTGGGGCCATCTTCAGAGGACTGAGGAAAAAATCCTGCTTTTCAGAACTCCCAAGGTCATGTAAAAAGAACCCAGGCCTGGGACAACGAGACTTAATTATTAGATGGGGCTTTTTGCCATTATGTCCCTGGGTTTGACTCTTTTCAGATATTCAATCCAAGGGTATTAAAGCCTTGATCTGCTGCAGCTTAGCAAAGCTCATTTTAATTAAGAGTCTCTAATACAACAATGACATCTCTTGCTAAGTCAGGCCTTGGTAAGCTTGGAGTGAAATATGCGGTGACTATTAGATGGCTGAATTGGTGCAAGTCATGTGCAGTGCAGAGTTTTAAAAATTCAAATACTGTCCATATCATTAAGCTCTGCCACGTTAGAGTTAAAGCTGACAAGATCAATTAAAAACATGCAGAAAATTAATACAGCAGTATTTTAATGCATCTACTGAGCTTTATCTTTAGAATCACTTCTAGCAAGGCTCTATTACTTTTTAAAAATTCTTAGTCTTCCTCCTCTGGTTTTCACAGAACTGATTCACGGCTGGAGGGATTACACAGCAAAAAATCAGCAAGCTATGTTAAATCTGAAAAGCTTCATTTTTTTCCCCATAAAACATGAAATTTCTGGGTAGAGAGTTTGAAAACTGATTAAGTTAATATTTGGAACACATAAAGATGAAATGTATTAAGCTTTTTAAATACTTCAATTAACTTCATAAAAGCAGTCACTGACAGAAACAAAAAGCAATATTCAATGCACAAAATATTTGTCAACAGAAACAAACTATTTCGGTGGCTTGAGTCAGAAGAGGGACACTGGTTCAGACAGATTCATTTTAAATAAAAACAATAGGGCCATATATTCACGTCCTAATTTTCCCGACCAGAAACAGACTTTTTCCTCTGAGGATATTTTTATTTTGCTTTCTACATCTGAAACAAAAACAAACAGAATAGGTCAAATCTGCATCTAAAGTTTGACATCCCAAGGCCCAGGTAGGAACAAGTCCTGTGGTTTTCTTTTCCCTTATGTTTCCATGATAGCAAACTGAGTTCCTGTTCTCCTACATCAATAACACCTTAAATAGGCAGCAAAGGTCAATTTATAAATAACTATTCAGCATGAGTTTTAGAGTCAGATCCCAGGCAAAAGGATCAGGTTCAGGACATCACGGAAGGTGGACAAAAGTACTCATCACCTCGTCTTGTTCCAATGCAGCCTACAAATTTGACAGTGGTTGATTCCTTTCCAAGCTTCTTACTTGCTGCTAGGTTCCCACACACCATCCTCCTTGCATTTTTGTATAATATATTTTTTGAAAGAAGAAATATAAGAAAATAAGAGAGAAAATTCCTTGTTTTATCTTTATTTTTTGATCCAATAAATAAACTTCTTATGCAAAAAAAATATTTTCCCATTACCATTAGACAGACCCTTTAGAAAATCTCACAGTGGCTATCTCTTAACTCAAAACTGAACATTTGCACTTTTCCCACCAAAGGATTTTATAGACTGGAACATGTTCTGTACTTCTCTATAAATTGATTCAAACAGACGGTAGCTTATGAAACAACTATCCAGAGATAATGTCATTGAAACTCTTACATCTAAGTCTTATGTGTAATTTCTGTATTTAGAATAGATTACAAAAGTATTATAGTAAACTCAATTCCATCAATCCAGTGTCATAAACTCAGATACATTTCCATGCTTATTTTCTCTCATTAATATTTCAAGAAGATTCCATAGTGCCATTAGGTTTTTTAAAAGTACAAAAACATTTTGGTCTATAAACAATATTAAGGTGGTAAATGTTTTTCAAAAACATGAGACAAAAAGGGAGGAATGTCTGCTTTAGCTTTTTTTGAAAAAGTTTTCATACTAAATTCACTGATGGCTATAACCTTCAAATCACCTCCAGAAGAGTCAAAGTGAGAATCTAATATAAATGGGAACATTCTGCTAAATGAGGATGTGGAGCCATCATTCCTAAATGACAGAAATATTCTATCCTTAATAAAGTGTCTGTTATAATTCTGTACATTCCCTTGTAGGGCCCAGAATATGCAATACTTTGGGTGACATTGATGCTAAAATTTAAGCTATAGGCACTAGATTTAGCCTAAGTAATTAGCTGTGATTTTATTTGTACACAACGCTTTGCTCCCTCTGTAACCAGTTGGAAGCTTAACAATTTTTTGAGCTAGTTTAGATACAAGGCAAAACAGGCTAATTGTGAAATTAGACATGTGTTTCCTTGTAAATGTCTCTCTGCAGAGTCATCTCATTGCCAAAGCCCTAAAGAAAACTAGCAGCTGAAGCCTGCCCATTAACCATGTGCTCTCCTTGCACAAGGCGCTTTTGGTGAATGTGCAAAAGAAACCACCAAGGATTTGTATCTATTTTAATAGAAACAGAAAGTGATACATAACTAAGGCGAAATCACTCCACAACTAGCATGTAGCATTATCTGGATAGCATCCTGCTGAGGCTAAACCTGAGATCTGGTACTTGACAGAAGCAACGAGTTTTAATTCTTTTCCTTTATTTGTCCACATGAAGCCAGAAAGCCTAATTTTTACAGTAGTCACAAGTCAGTCCCCCAAATGTCATCTGTCTCTCTTAGCAACTTGAAACACAAGTTCTCCTTGCCTGAGAGGTAACTGTCGCTCAGCAAACTGGAGTAGCCAGCCTCCCCTACACAGCCTGCAGTGCTGCAGTTTCCCATTAGTGAAACAAAAGTCATTCCCTAAATTAACCCCTTGTTCTTAAAACATTATTTGTATTTTAACATTTTAACACAGATGGGCCAAGGGAGCTCAGAAACAATTTAAATAAAGCCCTCTAAAAACTCAACCCTTTTCTGATTAACTTACTGATTAATGCAACTCTGTCACTTAAAGGACTAGAGAAAGCTCACTGTGAAAAGAAGCTAGTTGAGTCTGAAGTCTACTTTTTAGAAAAGGTGATTCCTTCCCACCTACAGCAAGCATTTTGCACTCAATCACTTGTGTGTATGGACCCAACCCTGTCATTAGTCCTGCATCTGTCCTTCATTTTGTCTTGCAGGATTCTGAACCTTTTTAACCCTAAATTACCCCAAAAGCACTATCCAAAATAAAAGGATATTTAACAATTAGGGATGCACCAAACAACAAGAAGTTTGTGTAAAGCCCTTGTGTAAATTAACATGTTTAAAGATAAAGTAAATCTACCCCAAATCAGGTATGAAAATCTAGAACAGAAAACAAAAATATTTTTGTTTTATTCAAGGTTGTGATGAGCCTGTTGGGCAACTTTTAAATAAATTTAAAATTAATTCAAGTGCCCTTTCATTTATTGCATTTACACATGAAAAGTACCGAACCAACAGATAAAACAATTATTTGTTTTCAAATTTATCATCAACTATTTCCCTGGACATTACCTCTCTGCAGATTTCTTTTCAAGAAATATTTGACCTTCAAATTCCAGGCCTTATATGTCCTGACTCCCCACATCTACGATATATTAGAAAAATTCAAACGGGGCTTCAAGTATATATTTCTGTTAACTGACTTTATTGAATTTTGTCTCTTTTCAAAACCTGCACTCCGCATTGTGCCAACTCTGCATTGCAGAGAAGTCTCAGCGTGGGATTCCAGCTTGGCTCCTGCAGAGTCACTAGAAGCAGGCTTTAACTGTATTTCCTTGGGGGAGAGAGACGGGCAGGGAGCGCCCGCCCCCGCCCGCCCCCGCCGGCCTGGCAGGGGGCCTGGGCCCGGAGCCCACCCCTGGGGCCACCACTTCCACTCGCGGCCTGGGCGCTGTCCTTGGTGCTGCCGACGCCCTGCGAGCACCAGCGCCTTACCTTCTGCCCTGCGGAAGTGCGGACGACCCCAAACGTTAAGCAGCACGCTGCTCCACATCCCACTTTCGATATAAATAACTACCCGGCCTGTCCTTTGTCCCCTTTCCGCAGCGTTCAGGCTCGAGCGTTCCTCAAAGTCTTTTCCTCTTCAGGACACCACTCCTCTGCGCTCAGCTCTGGCTGCTTTAAAACAAGGATGGGGGAAGGGAAGGGAGGCAAAGGAAGGTGGAGATGGGGGAGGGAGGGAGGTGAAGGGGAGAAGAGAAGAGAAAGCTGGAAGGAAAAGGTCCCGGCGGAAGAGGCTTGGGGCGAGGGCTGGGCGAGTGGGACTAAAGAGCGCCAGAAGCAGGCGGGAGAAGAGGGTCCCAAAGGCGAGGAAGTGGCCGCGCGCAAAAGACAGGTAAGGCAAGAAGCAGCGGGGACGGAAATGGAGAGCTCAAAGCAGGGGTCCGGGAGTCCGAGAAAGAGCTGCCCGGAGCGGGGCTCGGCGGCGGACGGAGACAGGGCGGAGGGCAGGCCTGCGCGCCCGGGACAAACTCCAGGCTGAAAGTGAAAGGCGGACAGGGGCCTAGGGCCGCCGAGGGGTCTGGGCTTCAGGGACGCCGGGGCGCGGGGGCGCTGGGGCCGGGCCGCCGAGTGGGGGCGCGCTGCGGCTCCGGCCCACGTGGAGTGGGCGCTGCACCACCGCTTTCCCGGCCCGGACCTGCAGGCCCCGCCTCCTCGGCCGCCGCCTCCACGGGGCGGGGCCCTGGCCCGGGACCAGCTGCGCGGCTATAAACGAGCTGCGGCGAGGCCGGCGGACCGCTGTGACAGCCACGCGCTCCGAGGCCTCCACGATGAGCTACGCGCTGGACCCGCTGGGCAACCCGGCCGCCTACCGGCGGATCGCCGAAACCCGCTCGGGCTTCAGCCGGGTCAGCGGCTCCCCGTCCAGCGGCTTCCGCTCGCAGTCCTGGTCCCGCGGCTCGCCCAGCACCGCGTCCTCCTCCTACAAGCGCAGCAGCGCGCTCGCCCCGCGCCTCGCCTACAGCTCGGCCGAGAGCAGCCTCGACTTCAGCCAGTCTTCGTCCCTCCTCAACGGCGGTTCCGGCGGCGGCGACTACAAGCTGTCGCGCTCCAACGAGAAGGAGCAGCTGCAGGGGCTGAACGACCGCTTCGCTGGCTACATCGAGAAAGTGCACTTCTTGGAGCAGCAGAACAAGGAGATCGAGGCGGAGATCCAAGCGCTGAGGCAGAAGCAGGCCTCGCACGCCCAGCTGGGCGACGCGTACGACCAGGAGATCCGAGAGCTGCGCGCCACCCTGGAGCTGGTGAACCACGAGAAGGCGCAGGTGCAGCTGGACTCCGACCACCTGGAGGAAGACATCCACCGGCTCAAGGAGCGCTTTGAGGAGGAGGCCCGGCTGCGCGACGACACCGAGGTGGCCATCCGCGCGCTGCGCAAAGACATCGAGGAGTCGTCGCTGGTCAAGGTGGAGCTGGACAAGAAGGTGCAGTCGCTGCAGGATGAGGTGGCCTTCCTGCGCAGCAACCACGAGGAGGAGGTGGCGGACCTGCTGGCGCAGATCCAGGCGTCGCACATCACGGTGGAGCGCAGAGACTACCTGAAGACCGACATCTCCACGGCGCTGAAGGAGATCCGCTCGCAGCTCGAGTGCCACTCCGACCAGAACATGCACCAGGCCGAAGAGTGGTTCAAATGCCGCTACGCCAAGCTCACCGAGGCCGCGGAGCAGAACAAGGAGGCCATCCGCTCCGCCAAGGAGGAGATCGCCGAGTACCGGCGCCAGCTGCAGTCCAAGAGCATCGAGCTCGAGTCGGTGCGCGGCACCAAGGAGTCCCTGGAACGGCAGCTCAGCGACATCGAGGAGCGCCACAACCACGACCTCAGCAGCTACCAGGTAGGAGCCGCGGCTGCGCAGCCAGCCTGCGCCAGCGCCAGCGCCGCGCGCCCCCGACGCTCCTGCGCGCGCCCGGTCGCCTCTCTGTCTCGCTCCCGGGAGGCCGCTAGCCAATGCGCGCTAGCGCCGCGGCCCCAACTTAGAGGCAGGAAAGTGTCCCCGGCCCCTCTCCGCCTCCCCGTCCACCTGCCCCAGCTGCGTACAAATCCTGACGTTTTGCAAACACCTGCTTCTTTTCCTCGGTGGTCTTATTTTGCACACTCGGGCGTTTAAAGAATAGTTGATAAACAACTTTAAGGTAGCCTTTGTAGAGATGCAGGCATCCTCTACTTCTCCATCAGGGACTGCAGGACCTCTCGGAATTGGCGTCAGCCAAAAGGGCCCGGACGGGAAGGGAGGCCCAGGTCCGCCCTGGAGTTTCCGCTGTGCGGGAGGCGCGGTCCTCGTCCGCCGGCCTCAGGGCGTGCTGTGTCTCGGAAACATGTTGCTGATTTTGTTTGTGACTCCCTTGGCTTTAAAAGGAAAAGGAGAGGGAGATAGGCAAGGTTTGCAGCCCCGGGGAGGAGGCTGGGGGCAGGGGATGTGAGGCCAGGCGGGAAGCGGCTCGTGAAGGAAGCGGCTGCCCCAGGACCCGTCTACCGGGATTCTCTGTCTGCTCCAGGACACCATCCAGCAGCTGGAAAACGAGCTTCGGGGAACCAAGTGGGAAATGGCTCGTCATTTGCGAGAGTACCAAGATCTCCTCAACGTCAAGATGGCCCTGGACATCGAGATCGCTGCCTACAGGTAGGGCGCTCACCGCACTGCGGAGGCCGCTCAGGCGGAAGTGGGCAGGCCAAGGGTCTGAGACCGGGCCTGGTCTCCTTTGTTAATGAATAAGAAATTATCCTCAAGAATTGCAAATGCGTTTGGATCACTTTTTATTCAGCTTTTAAAGAATGAATGGGAGCTGAAATAACGTTGTAGATACTTCGGGGGGTACCAATTGAGCCCAAAGCTCACGCTTAAACTTTTTCATTTAGTGAAAAATATTGTTGAGTGCTTGAAGCACACATGAAGTTGTAATCTTTAATATTTCTTCCAGTGGTTTCAGTTTTTCAAGATTATAATGTCAAGGACAAACCCGAGAACATCCGATTTCTGTTATAGCTTACCATTGCCATCATGTGGCTGAGAATAAATACTTAGAATATAAACATATTTATTTTACATATATAGGTAACGTAGATGTATTATATTACAGTGTAGATTATATGTCTAGATATAGATCACGTATGCTACTTACCTCTATGTAGCTAGATCTATAGTAATGTTATACATTGAAACATATACAACTAAATATAGACACATATAGCTATCATCTCTTTAAGATGGAGAAACTGATCATATTTCCTGATGTTACTTTGCTGTTGACTAATCCAAAGCAGGAAATCCTGAATTAAGCAGTTTGTACTACAAATAAGTAATTATGACAAGAATAAATTGCATTCTCTTTTTTCAGGGAAACAGATATTAAGTAGACATGTTATGATTAAAATTGCAAACCAATTTATAAGGATACATAAATTATTAGCACCTAGCTATAATGTGATACCACCCATGTTACAAAAACATGCTTAATGGTTTTATAAAATTTTCTAAACATTATATTTGCTTTTAAAAATAGTACATGTCCTGGGGCAGCCCACTTTTGGGTTCCCCTTCTGTCTCTCTTAGGCAGAAGCTTTCTTTCTCCCAATAAATTTTTCCTACTCTTAAAAAAAATAGTACATATTCTGACAATCCAAATGCTCAAGAAGACCACTGAAGGGGTTTCATTTTTGTTTTTTGGGGGGAGGGGTTGTTGTTTTGTTTGCTTTGGGGACATTTCGGCTACAAAAGAGCTTTTCACCATTTTGATATACTGCACCAAAAACATCGCAGCTGCAGAGTAAGACTTCCAGGCTGGGTGTGGTTGGTGTGGTTGTTTACTCAAGAAGTCCGGAGAAATCTGTCTCTGTTGCCGAATATGACACAGCAAATCAGTGAAATAGTAGCGGGCACTACCCTGGCTTGATAGAATATTTTCCTCATGCGATCCTATTTATTCCTAAGTAGCTACTTCATTCCCCATAGTGTGATGAGGCCCAGAAGACCTGGTGGAATTTTAATTATGTCTTCTCTTCTTCAATTCCCTCTTAGGAAACTCCTGGAGGGTGAAGAGACAAGGTTTAGCACATTTTCAGGAAGCATCACTGGCCCGATATATACACACCGACAGCCCTCAGTCACCATATCCAGCAAGACTCAGAAAACCAAGGTGGAGGCCCCCAAGTTAAAGGTCCAACACAAGTTTGTCGAGGAAATCATAGAAGAAACCAAAGTGGAGGATGAGAAGTCAGAAATGGAAGATGCTCTGACGGCCATTGCAGAGGAGTTGGCCGTTTCCTCAAAAGAAGAGGCAGAAGAAAAGGAAGAGGAACAAAAAGCTGAGGAAGAAGTGGTGGCTGCCAAGAAGTCCCCAGTGAAAGCTGCTGCCCTTGAAGTGAAAGAGGAGGAAGAAGAGGAAAAGGAGGAAGAAGAAGGCCAGGAGGAAGAAGAGGAGGAAGATGAGGGTGCTAAGTCAGACCAAGCTGAAGAGGGCGGATCCGAGAAGGAAGGCTCAAGTGAAAAAGATGAAGCCGAGCAGGAAGAAGAAGGAGAAGCAGAGGCAGAAGGGGAAGAAGAAGCCAAAGCGAAAAAGGAGAAGAAAGTTGGCGAGAAGCGTGAGGAGGTGGCGGCCAAGGAGGAGCTGGTGACAGAAGCCAAGGTGGGAAAGCCAGAGAAAGCCAAGTCGCCTGTGCCAAAGTCCCCCGTGGAAGAGGTGAAGCTGAAAGCAGAAGCTGTGGCAGGGAAAAGTGAGCAGAAAGAGAAGGAGAAGGTGGAGGAAGAAAAGAAAGAAGTCACCAAGGAAGCTCCCAAAGAAGAGAAGGTGGAGAAAAAGGAGGAGAAGCCAAAAGATGTGCCAGAGAAGAAAGCCGAGTCCCCAGTGAAGGAGAAAGCCGTGAAGGAGGTGGTCCCCAAACCAGTAAAGGTGGGCGCCGAGAAGGAAGCCAAGGAGGAGGAGAAACCTCAGCAGTGGGAGGAGAAGGAGAAAGAGAAAGAGAAGGCAGAAGAGGAGGGAGGGAGTGAAGAAGGGAGTGATCAAGGCTCAAAGGAATCCAGGAAGGAAGACATAGCTGTCAATGGGGAGGTAGAAGGAAAAGAGGAGGAGGAGGAGGAAAAGCAAGAAACTAAGGAAAAGGGGAGTGGGAGAGAAGAGGAAAAAGGCGTGGTCACCAATGGTTTAGACGTGAGTCCAGCAGATGAAAAGAAAGGGGGTGACAGGAGCGATGAGAAAGTGGTGGTGACCAAAATGGTAGAAAAAATCACCAGTGAGGGGGGCGATGGTGCTACCAAATACATCACTAAATCTGTGACCGTCACCCAAAAGGTTGAAGAGCATGAAGAGACCTTTGAGGAGAAACTAGTGTCAACTAAAAAGGTAGAAAAAGTCACTTCACATGCTATCGTAAAGGAAGTCACTCAGAATGACTAAGAATTGAGTCCCCTCCAAAAGGTTAAGCCATATGACAACTTCAAAATGCATGTGATTGACAGCTTCAAACAGGACGGGTTCTCCCATGGGGGCTCCAGGTGTTGTATTTTACTTTGTGCAATATGAGGGAACTGCATGCAAGCTCAGGGTGCCCCCTCCTCAGTCTTTGGGGGATTCAAATGCATGATATTGTATGTATCTGGGGAATTTGCCAATTTCCTAAGCTGTTGGAAGGGGGGCACTAAGGGGAGGATATCTTGAGATGTATTATGCAAAGTACCAACTGAGCCAAAAATAATAAGTGAAACACAGAAGTCTCTTAGCCTTAAGAAAGCTATATATGAATAATTATGTTTACCTCACTGGTGCATTTAAAATGGACTTTCATTCATGGGAGAACCTCGCTGACATGCACAGTTTGCAAACTTATGTTGATCGATGTTAAATGTCACAGCAGTATTTGCTCAATAAAGGTCATATTGGAAACATAGTCAATTCCTTGGTGTTGTTTCCCAGTGAAATCTCTGCTACCTGAAGCTTTCTTTCTCTAGAATCGATTATTTGCAGGAATTATAGCCAGCCTTCCTCTCTTATCTATTTCCCTGAGAGTGCTCACTATTAAAAATATAATGGCTGAAGAATTTTCAGGGGTCAAAATCTTTACTTAGCCCAAGCTTCATCCCACAATTTAAAATTTTCATTTCTGAAATAAAAAATAAAAAGCATCAGATGAAAAAGGAGTTGTAGAGGAATAAAAGTGTTCCATCTCCAGATGTTTCCTTCTCAAACCAGAGTTGCGAGAACTTCAAGATGAGAGGGAGATATGGGAGTCACAATTTGTGCTTCGAACTTGAATCCTAGCCCAAGGAAGTTGTGGAATTTTTATAACACTGTGCCCAGAAGGACCAGGTCTGAAATCACTAATACCCCCAGCAAGAAATATCTACTCTCAGAGACACACCTCTGGTACACACACACACACACACACACACATACCCCTATATTGCTGATTCTTGATTTGATTGTTAGAGACTTACGCTTCTGGTATTTTACTAATTGGGGAAAATAATGTCAGAAATAAATAAAATATTATTATTGGGGAAAGAAAAATCAGATTCTCTGACACAAGCAATAAGTGATTTTAACTGATCTTGACAAAGCAAAAAATACCATTCCCTTTTCAAAATGTATTTGCCTTTGACCTTGACAACCATTAATATATTAATGAGCATTTATCTTTTCCATACCCTTACTGTTCTGATCAATAGGATCAGCCCAATGATATAATCCTCAATACTCTTTTCAATGGTTTATCGAAGGACTCCAATTTAAAAATCTAAATTTACCCAGCTAGCTCACTAGTAGTGGCATTTTTTGTGGTGATGTATCTTAGTTACTAGCTTTTTTGCCAATAATACCCACAAATTTTGTAATAACTGCATATCATCTGTACAACTATTTAGGTCTTTTCTTCAGAACAATTCACATTTATTTTTAAACACTGATGTTTCTAAAGCAATAATATCCATGACATCCAAGGTGAAACAGAATTTTTTAAATAGAATCAGCAAAAATTGACTCCAGCTAGGTAGAATTTGTAAACAAAAAGAGCATGCTGGAAGGACACAGAGCAACTTCTGGAATGGAAAGATCAGCAAATGAAGCAGATGTTGAGAAAGGAGAACTGGGCCAGCCTCCTAGGGACAGAAGTCACAGGAAGCCTGATGCAGCCACGGGCCTAAAGAAACTCAAACTTCATGTTGCTTAACTGAAATCTCAGAGAGAGAACATCACATCTGCTTCCCACCTTGCCACCTACCCATAGTGATGGACAGTCCCACCAAAACTGAATGCAGTGATGGGATGCAGCTGTCCCCTAAAAAGGCTAGGGAATAGAGGCTGGATCTATATGATATGATCTATATGATATGATCTATATGACTGTATTACATATCTAGTAACTATATAAACATTACTGTAGAAAATAAACATTTGCACCTAAAATCATCTCACTAGATGAGAGTATGAATACTGTTCTCAGGGACATAGAAACCCCTTTTTATTTCTTTCTATTTATAGTATACACAGTTTTTAAATGGCCACATTCAATCAGCAAAACTCCAAAACCAAAACTAGAGATTTATTCCATCAGCTCTCAGTTTTAAACTCTCTCATTTTCTTTTCTAAGAATATGTCTATGTATTCTAAAGGACAGAATCATTATTCTGACTTCTTTCAAAGTAGAACATTGCTTTGATAAGCCATGCAAATATTTCTAAATAAATCAAATTGCTTAGTTGATTTAGTCAAAAAATGTTTATTCAAGACAAAGGCCTAGAAATACAAAGTTCCTCTCTTCTAGAATTATTCTGTTGTCAATGCCAACTACTACACTATTGTTTACAGGGGCAGCAACTTGAAACTCATGTTTTCAAATATATTCAATGACAGGAAGTAACTGCATTCAAACTAAAACGCAAGCCCCCAAGTGTACAAAAATGAGAGTAACCTTTCTCTGACTACAGTCTCTGGCTACAATGACATTAAGCCACTGAAAAAACAGAATTTCTACTTTGGAAGAAGCTTGCCTTAGAGATACTATTTCATTTCAAATATTGTGAGAGGAATCAAAGCTAATCAGTCCTCAGGTTTTAAATATAAAGAGACATAATTCAAAACAAAAACCAAAAATTCTTCTTCTGGTACACACAGCTAGTGCATGAACTGGGATTTTACCTGAAGTTTAGCTGCAGGGCACATTCTCTTAACCCTGTACTATGCTATCCCTCAAATTCGTCTTTACTTTCAGGCTGAAAGAAAACAGAACCATGCCATGAATATCCCATTTAATATGTCTATCTCTTCATATTGTAATAAATGATATGCTATCTTTCCTTTACAGTACTGTCTGCATCATGAGAAGAATGAAAACTCAGATACAAAAATAAGTGGTGATCCCTTCTACCACACAGCTTGCAGTGTACAAAAAAAAAATGTAGCAACTCCTTTTCTCATAGCAACTTTCATATTCAACAAAAAAGGAAAGTGTTATTTCTAGTGCATTTCCTTCTACTGCCAGTCAGTGCAGACAGTATTAAAACATTAGGATATTCGTTTCCACAACAAATAGGTTGGTTGTTCCAGTTTGGAACAAGTTCTTTTTTCCTAGTGGTTTATATAATGTGCCCAAAGGAAAACAGAAGCTATTTTTAAGGGAATTGTTTTATTAGATCTACATGAAATCCCTCCATTCCAGGGCTCCTCTATCCATGAAAGTGTAGAGCTTTGATGGAAGCATTGTATTAGAGTTCAAGTCTTGGGTCATATCCAGCAAAATCACATGTCATGGGTCCATTATTACCACTGTATTCCCCACCCCCCTTTTTGTGGTACCGGGGATCAAACTCAGAACTTTGCACTTGTGAGGCAGGCGGCAGAACCACTGAGGTAAATCCCATCCCTTATTCTTCCCCTTTTTATGTGCAAGGTGGCCTGCTGAGGTGGTTCAGTGAGATGCCATTTAGGAAAGGACCTCACACTGCAAAAGGCATAGAGTAGGTGATCAAAACCATGTGCTAACACATTCAACTTTAAATAGGATGAAAACCACTGATACAGATTTTTTTATTTGGCAATAAGGAATGCATTGGTAAATTAATTTCCTCATTTATAATTTCCACATAAATTGTAATTATAATGTCCATCTGAATATGTGTAGAATACAAATAGAAATGTACACATCGTAGTAGCCGCCACCTACATCCATTATCCGTATAGAGAACTAGGTGGAAAATCATTTCATTTCCCCTGCAGTAATTTACAGAAGCTGCGTAGACACCCAAGAATCCATCTACATATTCGTAGGGCTTCCAATTTTCTAGATACAAATTATTTAAAACCACGTTGAGGGCTAGAGAAGAACGCTTCCCTGGCCTAGTGTGCACAGGGAAGCCTTGGGTTCAAACCCAAAACCTGCAAAACAACAAAAAAATAGTTTTGTGGTAGGCCATACTGATTATGCTCAACACTGTAATGTAGACCTTTCAGAGTTCTCTCTACACCTTCTTCCCCTGCACCCACCCCATGGTGGTACTTCAGGGACCTTCAAACTGAGCTACAAACTGAGCTACATCCCCATCCCTTTTTCTTGTTCTGGTTTTATTTTGTGACAGGGTCTCACTAAATTGCCAAGTTGCCCAGGCTAGTCTTGAATTTGCAAACCTCCTCCCTCAGTCTCCCAAAGTGCTGAGGTTACAGGTATACAACTTCTTACTTAAAGTATTTTTTAAATGCTATCATCATAGCTTGAATAACTTACCAACTTTAGATAACACTCTTGAATCATTTCTATGATTTTAATTGGTGTTCTTTGTCTTAGAAGAGAACAGAGTTGAAGAACTTAATAATTGACCTCAAAAACCTTCTTTTAAAAGAATGTTTATAAGGAGAGTAATTATTTATTCTAAAGACGTCAGTAGGAAGTTAAACCACTTGCATTGCCCCCCCACACACACACCTATACATTTGTACAGCAAAGCAAAGGACCTGGGGACAGCACTAAATCAAGGGTCCAAGAGCTTGAGTGCCATTGTCAGCCCCAGATGGAGACACTGGGAGTGCTGGATCCTGGACTGAGACCACAGGGCAGGGGCCAGCTCCAAAGGTCATAGTTTCTATGAGGTAAACAAAACATTCAATGAGTGTTTCAAGTTTTTTTTTACAAAAATAGTACAATAAAAGACACATTGCCATTAATCCCACTCAAAATACTCCTCCTCGCTTTGAACATGTTTATCCAATTGCTCTTGTCACTTTCTGAAGCAGTTCTGGAAGTCCTCTTTCATGAATGTCTTAATTTACGCTGTCGTGGCTGCCTTGATGTCCTGAATTGATTCAAAATGTTTACCTTTCAAGATCATTGCGACTTTGAGGAAGAGCTAGAAGTCACACAGTGCCAGATCTGGTGAATCAGCTAGATGAGGAGGACACACTGCAATGTTTTCATGAGCCTGCCTTTATGTTGGATGGAACTTAGCAGCAGCATTCACTAAATATTTTTTATCACATCTTGTAAAGACACTCAAAAAAGACAACTTCTGGAACTGCTTCAGAAAGTGTCCAGAATGATGGGATAGGTGTTTAATAAGAAGTGGAGTATTTTGAGGGAGAGGGGTTAATGTCATATGTCTTTTACTGTAATTATTTTAAGCATTCAGATTTTGATCACACCTTGTATCTTTGGGTCTCTCTCATTCACAGGGGAGCAGACCATGACAGCTGAAATAGGTACCAGTGAAATGGCCTTGCTGTTAAATTGGTTCTCGGTGTTGAAAGGAATTTTGGCAGAGTACATTTACTGGATCACACTAGTACCTCCAAATAGCCTTAATTGTTTTTGTTCACGGTGTAGTTTGGAAACCACAAATTGGTTGAAAACATAGAGTCCTATCAAGCAAAGGACTTGCTTTGCCCCAGGATTTGGGAAACTCGGGCCTTTGTACAAATCATAACACCCTGCTCCTCCCATTTTGGCTTGGAAATTTCAAGCATATGTGGAATCCTGAGCTAATGGTTTTACAATCTTCCTCAGTTTATATGTCAAACAATTATTCTTAGAAAAGAAATTTTCAGCTAAAGAGGAGTTTGAGAAGGTAGGTGTTAATATTTGAAAGAGTGAAAAGTTAAAAGTGATTAACTTTTATCCACAGAAATACAAATATCTAACATTAGAATATCTGAAAGAACAAGTGAAAGCCTTCTTCCCCCTTTCTGCATATTTCTTTCTATTCAAGGCTGTCAACTGCCTCAGAACTGGCCTTCTGAGTGGCCTAAATAAAACTTCAAACAGGGCTCACAGAACAGTCTGACAGTAGTAGATGCCTAGTAAATGGTAAATTCTCATTGTCATTATTAGTTTAAGAGGCAATAATTACAATAGTCACATTCATTAAGTTGCCACATCAATAGGAAATACATACAAAAATACTGGAGACCCTACAGTTAGGTTACAGTACCCTGCCCAGTATGTGACACAGGCCTGAGAAATAAAACCAAAAGACAGAACTAGGTGAGAGAAAGCAGGGTGCCAGGATGACCAATGCCAGTGCAACCAATATAGTTGCAGGCCAGTCCCAGGCACTGACTTTTATTGGCAATCAAATGGGGTAAAGGCAAGCTACATGCAGTTTCTATGGAAATTAATGTAAACAAGGCTCATGAAGGACAAGACAAAGCATTTTCGAATTAGGAACAGAGGAGACAAATATATGGTTGTGTTTAGAATATTGTCCTTCTAGTAAGAAGGTTTTAGTTGTGGGAACGGAATGTGGGTGCAAGTTACTCTGACCTCAGCACATAGGCTTCAGCCAGACTCACTTCTATAAACAAAGCCAATTGTGGGGTTAACTCTTCAAAGCCTGCTTTGGGCATAATTGATATTACGGTCCTCTGCACAAAAATTTAGCCTATAACAAAGTTTGGAGAAGTAGAAAGGTAAGTATATTTGTTTTACTTACTCTGTGCTACTTAGAAGCCTAAAGGTTGGACTAGCTTCTAATATTTAACCCACCTTTTTCACACACTTAAAGAGCAGTTGCCTAGCCCATAATTAAAGATCTGCCTGATAGAAAGTCACAGTGTGGCAGGCCATCCCAACAGGCAGCTTTGACTGCTTGCAAAGCCTTCTTCATAGGGTCCTAATCTCTGACCTCTTATAACAAGTGGTGCAAATTCTGGGGAGGCCCGGAATCCTCCTTCCCATATCCCCAGAATGGAACCTCAGAAAGGAAAAGTCCTGTGCCTAAATCCAAACGACTCCTAACAGTAGTGAAACAACAGTTGCATTTACTACCTACCAGGCATTCTTAGCAGTCTCTCTCTAGCAAATCATTCTCATAACAAACACATGTGCAGATATTATTTTTGGCACTATTTTTTGAAGAAGTTTGGGCAAAAGGAGGCTAGGCCTTCTATATCAAACCTATGCTTTTTATCCTATATACTTTTATAGACAAGACAGCAAGTATGTATAACATATTTCCTCCTTGGAATGATCCTTCTACTTTTGGGGGCTAGCCTTTCCTGAATAGACTCCTTTTTCCATTTTTTAATTTATAGAGAAATTAACTTACCTCCAGGGCATGTTACTTTAAGATTCATTGCTATGTAAAAAGCAGCAATATTAGGGAGCTGGGGATTTAGCTCAGTGGTTCCACCACCTGCCTTGAAAGTGCAAGGACCTGAGTTCGATCCCTGCTACCAAACAAAACAAAGCAGCAATATTACACTCAATAATCCATTCCCTGGGGTTAATGGTTAGGTTCCACTACTCTGTGTCTGTACATGTAACATTATTTTGTGGAATCCTCTCTTCAAATTTAATAATATAAGATTTTGGTTGGTCTCTGGGATACTCTTATGTCTCTATTTTTCTGCTACTCAGTACATTAAGGGAACAAAAGAAACCCCCCAAAATTGAGTGTTTCTTCTACTTGTTAGTCACCTATAATGCAGAACTGGTCCCTTTTGGTACAGCTACATGTACCTGCCTCTCATCTTTGATAAATTCTTTGTTCTTTAGTGATGGCCATAAGAAAAATATTCAGACTGTATTAAAGTGATTGCATGTCAAGTGACATTATCTGTGCATCTGCAATTAGACAGGTCCAGGCAATTCTAAAAAAGCATGGTTTGAATATAACATGTTAGAAATTTGGACAAATTTGGAAATGTCACTTCGACATCCCACCCACTGTCATCTGTTATGATCATAGTTTGGGACTGAATTTCCTTTGCAAGGCATCACTGATTATGAAGCTTAATAATCACTGTGTCCTATGAAAGCAGCTAACCACATCCACCCCTGAGCTCACTCCCTCCACAGATGAGGAGGAGCCCTACAATTGGAAGAAACTCAGAGTCTTAAGCCTTCCTCTGTTCTTCACCAACCACCCATAAAATATGCCATCAGTCTTCCAAAGTTTTACTTTCTCCTTGGCCATTAGCACACTGCTTTGCCACTATTTTGCAGCTGGTGTAATTAGAGCTCAGAAAGGTAAATGTCCTGTCAAGAGCTACCAAAATCAAGGCTTAAGAAGGAATGCTGAATGGGGTCACCCAAAGTATCTGCTTCCTTCTCAAATGTGGTAAAAAAATAAAAAGTGAACAAGATCTTTACTGAAAGGGAAAGGAAGACTTCTTAAGAAATGAGAGTAGGTAATATCACTAAAGACTGGTATCTTGCCCACATTAACCCTATAATTCCATATGCCATCAGAAAAGAAAACATAAAGCTACATTATGTATAATCACTGCCAAGCCAGCACTCCGTTTAGTTCAGAGCTCAGCGTGCCATTAGCAATGCATTTCATGACACTGGCAAGGGAGGCCCATGACCCTCTCTATCAGTACAAACTCCCATTCCTTTTGCTGCTCTATGACAGCAGGGCCACTAACCTCCAGCCTGTCATTGCAAAGCCTGTGTCAGAAATGTCACATTGAGATCCTCTACAAACTCAAAACATTTTTCTGTTTTCATCTCTTCTGGTGCCATTGGTCACACAGACCCTCTGTTTCACATTATTTACTTGGCTGAGACAGTCAGGGGTCACCCAAAAGGGAGTAAAACAATCAAATCCTGGGAAGAGGTCCTGTAGGGTCTGTGCCTCATTTGTGCTTTCACAGTAGAACCAAATAAAGCCTTAACTAGAGGCCCAGGGATAATACACAGCCCCAGAGATAAAAATACAATAACTACAAACACATTTCCCGACACAGGTGCAAGCAAGGATCAGCCTCCTGCAAATCTGCCTCACCCTGCAGTCAAAGCTAACAGTGAGCGGCCCGCACCTGAGACATTGATTGTCAAGACCAGACACTCGCTGCAAGTTTGAATCCCTTATTTGCATGCAGATCCTGGATGGCAACTTTTGGCGGGAACCTTTTCCATATTAGCTACTCTTTTTCATTATCCTTTGATCAGAGAACGCTTTGTCAGAACTGCAGATCCTCTCTGACTCCAGCAGAAGTCTCAATAAAAAGGTTTGCCTGGGGCCTACATTTGCTCTGGGTCTGGTCTCTTTCTACTGTTTCTGGGCCCAAGAACCCAGCTTCAATAATGGGCTCTTCCCCAAAATTTCTGCAGGCAAACAAAACAATGCAGCAAGTACAATATTGCTTTTAAGAACACAGATTTTGGTGCTGAATTGGATCTTGGCTTCAGGAGAATGGATCTCAACTACTTTCTGTCTCACTCTTTGAAAAAGTTGCACATTTCAGACTCACAGAGGCCCAAAACAGAGAGCCAGAAGCAAAACCAAGGCCCCTAGAGTGGTCTGGGGCTGTTCCTCACCTAAGTCAGGGTTAGAGCATCCAACCAGCCTGGGGAACAGGAAATGATAGGAAATCGATGCAAATCATCAGTAACAGTAAGTAGTCAGAACAGTCAAGTTATTGGAGACAGGAAGCCCAGAGCAAACACTTCAAAATTCAGTTTTTATCCACTCAAAGCCAATGCTCAATAAGGAATCATTTTGGAGCTAATTCCCAACAAGAAAACCAGTTTCTTGCAGGGACCAATCAGATAGTGGTCACTCAAGAGGCAAGTGAGGTCCAACTGAGTGTTTATGCTGCAAAAAAAAAAGACAAAAGGTTGGAAGATACACCAGGAAAGAGTCGGGCCAGAGATAACTAGTCATGCCTCTGTCACAATAGTAAAATCTGTCTCTAGAGCAATACCATTAAAACACCTGAAGCTCATGCACTTCTCTACAGGTTAGAAAGTAGTTTCAGATGCACCAACATCCTGTTTAAACCTCACAATGCCACAACAAGCAGGACAGACATTGTAAGCTTTCTTTTAATCTCCAGAAATAGAAACTGAGAGAAGTGATTGAGCCATAGCAAAGGAAGTCACCAGTGGGCCCTAATGTACACATTACTTAAGAATATTTTTAAATGAAAAGAATGTTTTACTTTTTAAATTCTAAGTACAATAATTAATCACTGTAGAACACTGAAACTGTACAGTACTCACTCCTATTCCTAACTTCTAGGTTATTGTTGTATTTCAAAATATTTCTTTCTGATCCTTTTCTATGCATACAATGGATAAGGCTGTGATCATTCTGAAAATATCAATATCTAAAAATATCTGCTTCTTTCAGTAACAATATAACTGTTCCTCCCTGTTTTCAAAATTTTCACCATGATTACATGCTACATGACACTTAGCATTTATCATATTCCACCATTTAAATAATTCTTCCTGGACACAGTAGCTCATTTATTTGAATAGTTTCAATTTTTTAATAGTGTATCCTCAAACTGTTTATATTCTGAAAATGAGCAAAACTGATAGTAATCTTTATTGTAACAATGATTTTTGTGGTTGGCCCTTTCTCAAAAGACTTTACTACAAATACCCAACAGATGCTGGAAGGACATCTGGCCCATGCAAGAGACATGCATGCCAGCTGTAGAAATGAGTGAGCTGATATTTGGTCCACCCTACCTAAATCTGAGCCACTTCAAGCAATCTGTGGTAGAATTGTTTTTGGTTCAAAAACTGACACCTTGAAAATAAATATCAGAGGCAAAAGTCAAGATGCAGGTGATAGAAAGTTGAGAGGAAAATCCAAAATAGAAAGCAGTATGAGAGACTAAGAAAGATGAAAAGAGAGAGAGGAATTTTACGACAACTAAAGAAGAAAGCCTGAGGGAATAGGACTGACAATGTACCTTGGTGGGAAAACCATGTCCCACCCAACAGTCCAAAGGGAACTCACCCTTTGGGTATCTGTGGCTCCAACCCTTTTTAGATTCTCAGGATCTGAGGCTAGGAGGGACATTGTTATTATCATA
>NW_004624758.1:20052225-20088264 GCF_000247695.1 Heterocephalus glaber
GGGGTGATTCGGTGTCTTCCGCATGACTCAGGACCTCAGTAGGGCGTGCACAGACCTGCCTGTCTGCAGCGGGCTGATTCGGCATGTTCTGAGGGACTGGGGACCTCGGTAGGGCATTCACATTATATTTTTATATACAAGTATATGCTCGGTGTGTATTTATTAAGGTCAGGAACCAGGCTAAACACTTTTCATGTAATATCTTGTTTAATTTCATCATTGTAACCACTCTATGAGACAGAAACTACAAAATCCCTAACAGCTAAGGAAACCAAGATTAAGAGACTTACATAAATGATCCAATGTTACAGAATGAGTAAATATCACAGAACAGACTCAACCATTCATCTCTGACACATCCCCTGACTTTACACCATACTGCTTTCTGTAAAGGACAACTAGAGATCTTTGAGTTTATTGAAAACATTTTGCCTATGTTAGAAAATCTTTAGCAATGGGAACTACTGCCAACCAAGGAAACTGATTCCATTTTTAATAACTCTGAATTCATTAACTCATTCATTCAAAAGTATTGGTGAAACAGGCATAGTTTCAAGCCCTGGGACACAGCAGTGAACAAACTAACTCCCTGCCATTTGGAGTTTATTTTCCTGTTGGAGGAAGGAGAGAAAAGCCAAAAGAAAAAAGAAGGATTCTAGGGAGAATATTGCTTTGAAAAAGAATTAAGTAGGAGGTTAGGTGCAGTGCCACATACCTAAAGTCCCAGCTATGCAGAAAGCTGAAACAGGAGAATCACTTGAGCCCAGGAGTTGAGGCCAGCCAGGAAACATAGTGAAACCTGTCTGAAAGGATGGAAGAGGCACAGGAAGGAAGGAAGGGAGAGAGAGATAGTGAGGAAGGAGAAGGAAGTGATGAAGGGAAAGTAGAGTAAAGAGATTATGATCATTACATGTCATGCATATCCTCCCATATACTTTAAATCATCTCTAGATAAATTATAATGCCTAATATGTACAATGTCAATACTGTGAAAATAGTAGTAATACACAGTACAGATTCCATCTTACTCCAGAAAGAATGGCTATCAGCAAGAAATTAAATATTGGGCCAGGGATTTCGCTCAGTGGTTCCGCCACCTGCCTTGCAAGCACAAGGTCCCCAGTTTAATCCCTGGTACCAAAAAAAAGAAATTAAATATCAACAATGCTGGTGACGTTTTGGGACAAAAGGAAACTCTACATCGTTGGTGGAAATATAAACTAATAAAACCTCTATGAAAATCACTATGGAGATTCCTCAAACAACTAAACGTATGGGGCCATGGATTTAGCTCAGTGGTGCCACTGCCTGCCTCGCAAAGGCAAGGATCGGAGTTCGATTCCTGGTACCACCAAAAAAAAAAAAAAGAAAGAAAAGAAAAGAAAGGAAGATGAAGTAAAAAAGATTAAGGTGCAATATGTATATGTACCAATTTCTCATGATGAATGTTTTCATTATATATTGAAAATATGCACAAATAAAAGTGAAAAAAGAAAATAGCTATTATAATATATTTTAGGAAATAATAACAAGAAAAAGTCTACATATTCACACAAATATAATTTTAAAATAGTTTTGATCCACTATTAGTTGAACCCATGGATGCAAAAACCACAGGTACAGAGGACTGACTGTGTGAGATATTTAGCTGATATTTATAAAATGTACTCAGATATCCATGAGAGAATCCATTCCAGAAAGAAAGAACAAGTACTAAGGCTCTAGGCAAAAACGTGTTTGGTTGATAGGAACAGAATCAACAGAAGGTGTTGGATGTCAGAGTCAGGTGAGGTCTCATCAAGGAGGGCCTTGAAGGCCATAGTAAGTACAAGTCTTCAGAGGGTCTTCAGCAAAGATAAATTTTGAATGCCTCACTCTGACTACTTATTGAACATATATCATGAGACCAGAGGAGTTGAGAATGAAAGAGCCAGCTACCAGGCTATTGCAATAATCTCAGTAAGAGATTTTGGTGCATAGGACCAAAATGGTAGCATTGAAAATGGTGAGAAGGGCTGTCCCTTTGATATATTTTGAAAGTAAAGTCTGTAGGCCTTTCTATTGGAAAATTGGAGAGAGTAAGAGAAAAGAGAAATCAAAAGTCACTCCTGATGGTGTGGGCATTTGGTAGGATGAGCTTCCACCTATTGATATAGAAACTACCAGGGAAAATTAGAAGTGGGCAGGATTAGCAAAGAAGAAGGGAAATGAGGCTTTGCCACTGGAAGCTGATGGCCATGAGACACTAAGGTGGAAACGGCATCTCAAGGGAAACAAATTGCCTGACACTCTATACCTCTTATTTTACCGTAAAATGTGTGGCATGTGTGTCTCCACACCTCTTAGCGCTGTGAAAAAGAGTGCAGTGCTTTGAAAACCAATGCATATCAAACCCAAACTCAATGATGGTGATAATTTTTATTATCACTGAAATTAAAATATCAACTGAAGAATGAAAGGAATGAACAGATGGGGAAGCGGTCCCCATATGGATAGTAGGATGGGGAAGGAGGAGAAAACAAGCTTGAGCAGAGGTGTGAAATGAATTTGTTGGCTCTGGCAGTGGAATGTGGCACTGGAGATGATGCTGTTGCTCACATCATCCATATGATTGTTTACCTCTTTTAAATTTTCTTATTATGAGGCTCCACCATCAGCTGTTCCTGGCCAGAAAGATCTGCCTTTATTCCCCAGGAACGAAAATCAATAATGTCTCTAAGAAGAAAATCGATATTTTATTTCATAGTTTTCTAACAGATGAGGTCCACAATACTTGGAGTGTTCCTGATTCATACACTTATTTCCAACTTATTTTCAACAAGTGAACTCTGATTGAACTACTTCATGTATTCGCTACCAAGTAGTCAGTAATAAAGCCTGAAATCCCAGGAAGAAAGGAAAAGCCAAAGAGAAGAGTCTATCTTTTTTTTTTTTTAGAAGAGTCTATCTTAAATGGTACAGACCTGTCCATTGTTGTACCAATGTTGTTGTAACATAATGACTATTTTTCTCTAATATACAGTGTCTATCATGATCCCAGCATGAAAAAAGGAGCAAGAAGAAGAAGAATCCTTTCCCAGGAGGCAGTGCTGTACAATGCAGGAAGAATACATTAGATCTGAGAATCTAGCTCCAACTCTGCTGTAATCAGTGACAACACATTTGGCAAGGCATTTTCCCTTCTGAATCTCAGTTTCCTTGTGCATAAAATAACAATTTTTTAAAGTACCTTCTATAATTTTGAAATTCTCTAATTCTTTGACACTTTATATTCAAAGGAGATCTTTTTTTTATTAAACCTTTATTTATTAAGGCTTTGAGCACTGAAGGAGAGAACCACAAAACACTAGCAAGCCAAGCATGGGGGTGCATGCCTATAATCCAGCTGCTTGGGAGGCTAATGCAGGAGGATCACAAGTCCACGTCCAGCCTGGGAAACTTAGTGAGACCCTGTCTCAAAATAAGAAAAGAAAATACAGGGCTGAGGATGTAGCTCAGTAGGGGAGTGCTTACCTAGCATGCACAAAGCCTGTGGGATCAGTTTTCTGCACCACACACACACACACACACACACACAGAAACACACACTAGCAAGATTTGTTTCCAAGTACTAAACTCTCCCCACCTTCACATTTTGACTATAGACCCAAACGCACCATGGACAAAAGCTACCCTGTGACCTGTGACATTGTTTCCACCATCTGCTACATCTTCAATCTTCTAGGGTTCGTGAAATAAAAATCTCTTCCATTGGTGCTATAATTTAGATAAGTGTCTCCCAAAGGGCCAAGCCCATGATGCTTCCAGAATCTTTAAGAGGCGGGGCTTAGAGGGAGGAAGTTTGGTCATTTGCGGACTTGCCCTTAGAGCAGACATTGGGACACTGACCCCTCCTGGCCCTTTTCACCTCCTGGCCCATATGAGATGAACAGCTTTGGTCCACCACTCACTCCCCACCATAGCAGGCTGCTTGCAACAGCCCTGGAAGCAACAGGGCCACCTGACCACAGAAGGGAACCTTTGAAACCATGGGTAAAAGTAAACTCTTCCTCTTTTAAGTTGATTACCTCAGATATTTTGCTACAGAAATTGAAAAGCAATTAATACAATCAGTCTCTCAGACGGAAAACTCTGGAGTTATTCTTGTCTCCAAATTCCACCATCCACCTTTACACCACATGCAAACATCTATTTCAACACCAACACACCATCCCTACCAAAAACACCTACTCACCAATCACTGTCGCTTCTCATTGGTGCCACATCAGTAACCCCCTGACTAGCTCTCCAGTGTCCACAGCTGTCCCTACAGCTCTTCTTTCACACATCAGCCAGAATGATCCTTTTAAACACAAGTCCCATCATATCACTGGGTGACTGGAAGCCATCCAGTGGCTTACCAGGGCTTCCAGCCTCCCATGCTGTAAAGTCCAAAGCCCCATCTCATCTATCCACAACCTCTCAGACCTCAGATCCCACCACTCTCCTCTTGGTCTACTTTCTTCTGACCATGCCAGCTTCTGTGTTCTCATCTCAATACACTGAACGTGCTCCTACCTCAAGACCCCTGGACTAGACATTACCCATTGTATGCGTGATTTCCCTCACCCTCATTCTAGGTTCCTGCCCAAATGCCACCTTAACAAAGAAACCTTCCTAGACCAATCAACACAAAATACCACACAACCACCATTCATTCACTTTCCATCACACCCATATCATATGACATAACATATGCTTGTTACAAAATCACCTGCCTCTATGCAAACAAGGAATTTATATTGTAAATGCTGTGCCTCTAAGGCCCAGTATACTACTTGGCCCATAATAAGTACTTATGAAGTCATTGTTGGATGAGTGAATGAATGAAAGAAATTCACAGTACAAATTTCCTGAAATTCTTATTAGCAGATATAACCTGCTATGGGTGCAAACCTGGCATTCATCTCAGGAGTCAGGTTCATGTCAATGCTGACAAAAACTGACCAATGAGTGGTGGGCTCTGAGGCCCTGAGTCTTCTTGGGTATCTTGCCTTCTTCAGTTGCCTGAGCCTGGCAGGGTTAAGCTGATGCCTCTGCAGGCCCCTGCCCAGGCTAAGACTCCTCCTGGTATTACAGACAACTAAGTTAGGTAGAAATATTGTAGGCAGTCAGACAGGGCTAGGCCCTTGAGAGTGTCAATACAAAACACGAAAACACATCACAACTGTGGCTAGAGACACTTCTGTTGGAGGCCAGGCCTCAAGATAAAGATAGAATGACCATGCCTACATCATAAGCAAGGGATAAGACAAGTAGTAATACCTGGCCCAAGAAAGTCTAGATAGACATCAGTCACCTCAGCGGGTAACCAAGACCTTGGGATCCATCCCTTCCTAAAAATGTTCTTTGTTCTTTCCATGTGTACTTGCCACGTGATCTGCTTCCCCATTGGATCAATATTACCTAAGTGGCTATACTTGTAATTTGATTGGTTGATCACAGCTTTAACCCACGTTGTACCCACCTCATGATTCTGCTGTATAAAATTTCTTCTGTCAAGTGGAATCCGCAGCCACCCATTCAGGTCCCCTCTTGTCTCTCAGGAGCTAAAACCTCTCCTTGTCAATAAATATTTCCTACTCTTAACCTCTGCTGTACCTAAGAACTCATTCTTCGATTTTGGAGACCACGAACTTGGTGTATTTAACATCTAGGAGGTTGGAAGTCATATTATTGCCCCTGTATCATTTGGAGGTCCTATATCACTGGGACCGATTAGGGTTCAGAGAAACTTCTACTGCACATTTCCTAAACACCACCCTCACCCTAGGGAAAGGACACAGAGAGTATTTTACAGTTGATGATTACTTGTAAAAATTAGTCAGCCACTAAGTGAGATGGGCACCTTTGGGGGCAACTCCTGTATTAATGCATCTTCAGAGGTGTCCTTTTTGACCCCAGGTGGGGTGGCTGGGCAGAGGGGGTGGTGCGTGTGCAGAAACCCTGGGGACATTGAAGTGTGGCTCACTGCAAAGAAAAAAATAAGTGACATTTAATTTTGATTTTTTTTCAAAGCCTTTGCTCTCGGTTGGCTCGGGTCAGGGAGATGCCTTTAAATTGTTTAAAGAGACTAGAATGGAGATGTACACCTCCTAGGTAATCTTGAAGGAAATGCAGGTCTGGCCCTTCCACTTCCCACCCCCTCAGGCCTGAGCAGATGGGGGCGCCTCGCTAAGGCTTCCTGAGACCGCCGGGGCCCTCGTGCCTCCCTGGAGAGCGCGGTGCCTGGTGGGGAGAAGAGCTTTGTCCGCTGAGCTGCTGCCCTCCTCTCCTGAGCAGTTGTGGAGCCCCAGTGCCCCAGGCTTGGGACTCCTGCAACAAGTTGTCTGTGTCGCCTGGCTCTTCCTGGAGCAGGGGCCGGAGGATGTGGTGCTTGAATAATACACACGGGTGCACATACACTGGCGACTCACTTTGCCTGCAGAGGGGCAGGGTTCAGGGGCTGGGCCTTTCAGGGAGCTCCCCTCTGCAGTAGAGGCTGAAATCCGCCTCCACTCCCTGCCCTCAGGACCTTGCCCCTGAGCTCGGCTGCAGACTAAAACACTTGAAAAATCACACTTGCTGTCTTCCACTTCCACAGCTCAGGAGGAATGGAAGGGGGCGGGGGCTGCCAAGTGCACAGAGAGGAAACAGGGAACATGCCAAAGTTCCTGCCTTCCCCAGGTACTGCTCCCGAGTCGCTAGAGGGGCCCTTGGGGTCATGATGCACACCCTGCGGTCACTTCGGTGGACACAGCCGGGGAAAACCACGCTCCTGCGAAGCTCAGCATTTGCGGAGCCTCGGGTGCACCCTGGAACCTGCGCGCTGTGAGGCCAACTGACCCACACGGGGTCTCCTGGGCCCGCTGGAGGGGTGCATTGTTCGCTGTCCTCAGAACCGGCCTCTGAGCTCACGTGCCTGATACCAATTTCCCTGCTTTAAATTGTGAGAATGACTTGTGGCTTACAAATGTGAGTTTCTCTGGGGCACATGGATCTTTCGTGTGAATTCAGGAGGGGGAAGAGGAGAGAGAGGAAGCCAGGGTGTGTGTGTGTGTGTGTGTGTGTGTGTGTGTGTGTGTGGCACTAAAAAAGTGGACAGTGAATAAACTATTAGAAACAAGGTAGTCAAAATAATCTGATCATTAATTACTTTCTCTCAACTCTGTGTACAGAGTTTTCAATGTGAGTTTCTGTCTTTACCAGTGTGGTAAATAGAGGAAAGCATTAGTTTTGCTGCATCAGAGCATCATGCTGGTTGTTGTGTTAGTCCAAGTATCAGGGACTAGCCTATGCGACACATGAAATAGAAAGAAGCGGGGTAGTTAGAGATTGAAAAAAATCACATTTAGCCAAGAGCAAAAGGATCACTGGCCATCAATTCACAAAGGAAAATCTTTAATGTCCACAAGAAACCTGAGCCTCATCCACAATTTCTCAGGATTTTTAAGACGACATTTTGTATCAAGGCAACTTTTATTCCACATAAATTTTTCATTTAGTAGAAGTGTTATAGTTTAGATCAAGAATGTCCTCCAAGTGCCTCAGGTGCTCAGAGGCTGGGCTTTTGGAAGGTGATCGGACCATGGGGGGCTGCTTGCTCTTAGGAGTTGGGGCCTGGTTAGAGGTGGGCCACTGGCTTAGCCTGGAAGTGTTAGTCCCCTGGCTGGCTCCTCCTTCCTCTTCTCTCTGCCTCTTGAACACCATGAGGTGAGCCGCTTTTCTCCCCACGCCTCTCTGTGGGGGCACTTCCTGCCTCGGAACTGGCTGAGCATGGACTATAAACTGTGACCCAAATCCACCCTCTCCTCCTTTAGCTTATAGGTGTTGGTGATTTTGTCCAAGTGGTGAAGAAAGTGACTAAAACAAAAAGGTTCTCATTTAAATTCATGTTCAAACCCAAGATATTAAAAAGTAAATAAGATGTTAACCGAGATGGGTTGAACCCAACAAAACAATACATAGTGTTATTATTTTGTCATAATTTAAGTCATATATTAGCTGCTAGCATATTTATCCCAAGTAACTATAATGATACATATTTCATTTTAAATGAATCACTGCAGGAAATCTAAGACCTTGATATATAGCTGTAGTTGTAGAAAATAAATATGGGGATATGCATCAGGAACTATTAGTCTGTACGTAACACCCTGTGAACACAATCCTATTGAGAGGAAGGACTAAAGAACTACATTAATAAAAGGCCAAACATGAACGTATCCATTAGATGAAAATATTAATTGCCAAGCTGTCTGTGATTTTCACAAACATGTTCTTAAAATGAAACCCATGATCTGAGAAGGAGCATACTGATGAAAACAGAGTGGAAGAATATTTGAAATTAGAATTGATTCAAAAACTCTAGAATGGATACTTTCCATTCATCAAAGAAATAATCACAGGTTTGGCTGTCTTGTGGCAGCCTCTGGTGAGCATCCCCTTTTAGTGTTTAGGCCACTCTGCAGATGGATCCCTGCCGCCCTGAGTCAGGCAGGCTGACCCCATGGCCAGGAGAACACAGTGGTCAGGCATGGTGCATCCCTTGCAAGGCTGGGTCCTAGGAGACCAGGCATCCTCTGCTTTGGTTTCTTGGCATCCTGGCTCTGGGGGAGGCCGGCTGCCATGCTATAAGAGACTCAAGAAGCTGGATAAAAAGGCCCACATGGAAAGGAAATCACCACTCACCTGGTTGAAGCACCTTGAAATAGATCCTGCAGCCCTGCTCAGGTAACAGCAACAACTTGAGACCTAGCATCTGGGAAGTGAGTGATCCTTGAAGATAAATTTCCACTTCATCTCTGTTTCTGAGACCCGGTTCCTGCCTTCCAAAAGCATGTCATTAAGAAGAAGGATTAAGATACAGACATAAATATTCAAAGGGACAAAAGAAACACTTGAGCATCCTAGGCAACTATAACAGAGCATTGTGATCGCCTTTGACTTACAAGTAATACAAGGACTGTGTGAGAGTTCTGATCACTGTGTGGAAACTCCCCCAGTATTGTTATAAAGCACACCTGTGAGAAGGACAGCCAGTGGGGTGGGCTTTCAGAGATGGATATTAGAACTGAACTGTGAGGTCCGAATCCCAGCCTGCCACGTGGCCTAGCTATGTGAGTCTCCTAATCTTAACTCCTCGCCTGTAAAAGCAGGATTGTGACCCCACTAGACTCATAGTATTGCAGTATAGAAGGAGTGGAGGAGTTAATTCAGATACTGCACTTAGAATGGTTCCTGAGACACAAGGTCACTCTGACAGCACTGGAGTCTCCATGTACGGGAAAAAGTGACCAAGTTTATCACTTATTCATTTGATGCCAGGAATGGAACTTTATACCGAGTTCAGCAACTTCCTGTAGGTGATAGATTTTAGTGAGGAGATAAGTCATAACACATAGGAAGCACACAGTTTCCCATTTCTCCACTTAGCCTGAGCTTCTAAGCAGTGAGGGCCTTGCAGGAAACTTTGCATCACAAATATAGTCAGGATGAGACAGCCACTGCTAAACCTTTATGTGAACAAGCAGATTGCAGCCAGGCTGGGGATAAAAACGGTCAGTGCTTCTTCACAGAGCAACAATGCTCCCCAGGATGGACACTTAGTTCCCTGCTCTTTCCAAAACAAGGTGTGACACATTATTGAATAATCTTGGCTTTCTGGTCATCTTGGAGAAATTTTAATCCATGAAGAAGTTATTCACTCAACAGATATGTAGTGTACTTCTACTAAGGGAGTAACTGTGGTACGTTCTAGGTATAAAATACCAAGCCACAGAGATCAGAGCCCCCATGCTTCTGACATTCACATGGTGGTAGGGTGACAGATCTGTGTCAGGTGATCGATCACAAAGTTGATGTCCATGCCAAAGACAAAAGGTCTACAAAGTCTTATACGCATTTTTAGAAATCTGACCTACCAGAAAAGGTCAGAGGAGAATTGCCCTAGGGAATGACACTCGAAAGTCTGTGTCTAGACGGTGAATAGGGCCTCGCCAAGTGAGGCTGATGGAAGGAGAAAAAAGTGTTCCAGAAAGAGGAACCAGCAAAATAAATACATAAACCCTGTGGCCTGTGGGAGAACAGAGGATCACAGTGGCTGAAGCAGCAAGCAGGACATTATTGGAGGGCTTACATCAGGGTGTTTCCCTAACTGAATTGTGCACTGATTGAAGAGTAAGAGTAGATACTGCGAGAATTGTTAGGAGAGTGGCAGTGTCCATGGAGAGACTGTGGCAGTAAAATCAATAGGAGTTGTGTTCGTTACTTTTCTCTAGTTGTTGAGACAAAATACCTGACATCCAAAGTTAAAAGGAAAAGGGTTTATTTAGCTCAGTTTATAGATGTTTCAGTCCATAATCGGCTGGCTCCAAGGCAGGGTGGCACATGGCACAGGGGTGTTGCAGAGGAGAAACAGTTCATGGCACTTACCTAGTAGCAAAAGCAACAAGGGAACCCTATGGGCGTCTTTCTGCCTCTTTTATCTTATTCAGACTACAGGGATTAGGTCAGTACCAAACTAATCCATGTACTGGTTTTTAGTAAGCACATGCCTTAATCCCAACATCACACACTCTAGATTCAGCTACCTCTGAAAAAGCCCCCTATGACTGCATGAGGCTTTGGGGAGATATCCAGATCCAAACCATAACAAGAGCAGTGATCAATGAGGCTCGAGGGTCTGAGGAAAAGGGGGAGGTGATGGCATATGGAGGCGTATGGTTTACAGAATAGGATAACCGGGGAGTGGGGTCGCTGGGAACAGAATAGTGAAGGATTCGACTTTTGGGGGGAGCAAAGAGAAAGTGGATACTGGCCACAGTACCATATTTGGGGAAATTTTTAAAAAGACTTCAAAGTCATTTAAGTCTTTTCAGTATTTTATTATGGCACACAGGATAGAGTATGGAACAATGTTCTTACTTCAACCAAGTCTTTCTCACATCAACCAGCTGTTTCCGTTCGATGAGGCACTTTTGCCATGTAGCGTACACTAAGCCATGAACATCCTCCCATACTTAATGAGGATAAATGTGAAAAGCTTGGCTTCTGAGGAGATACCTAATCTTTCCGGAAATGCAAAGGGATCATATAACTTGAAACGGAGACCACTTTGGTTTCAGGTGAAATCCATAACTTTCAAAGGTCATCTTAAAAACAGTTACTGAACAAAGTTAGCTGACAATGCAGTTAATAACAGAAGCAGAGCAGCAGAGAGACAATAATTTCATCTATATTCCACAGCAAATGCAAAGGTGAGAGCTTTCATAACTTCACAGTGGACACAGACAGACCGGGTGTGATTTTTATGCAACATCCAACCAGTTATTGAAATCCCAGTATTTCCCAATTAAGACATGCAGAGCGATGCCAATGTAACACACAAATATATTATCTTCCCACTACGTGACTACTACTAATTTCATTACTGGTGTCTGCAATTTTTTAAACATTAAAAAAATGTGTGGCATTAAATGCTATTTATTTTAGGTAACAGAATTATGCTTACAGCACGAGCTCAGGATTGCAGGCAACATGGTTACAGTGGCAAATAACCTTTGATATCCTTTCTCCTCTCTAAATTATACATTGATAAAAACATTCCTTTTCGTTATATCATGTGCTCAGGTTTCAACTTCTGCCCATATTTAGAATGCATTAAAAATGTAGCCACAGTGATGAACATGTGGAATTCATATTCTACCCATATTGCATAATCACATCCTAGTTGTCCATAAAGGATGTATTTGTCATATAATTTCAAAACTGTCTCCTACAAAGTCATCCTTCAACATAATACAGTACATTTTATAGAATATATTATTATTTATGGACTCTCTCATTTCATTTATTATGAGTACAATTTTGAGGGACAAGATATTATAGTCATGACCTAACTGTATCCCTCAGAATTTCCAATTAAAGAAGGTATTGTAGCTGTTAAAATTTTAGCTTTTCGAAAAACTGAAGGTCAATAGTCCACTTGTATATTGTTTATATTGATACCATGTTTAAAGGTATTTTAATTAAGTGAAAAACCACAGCAAGAAATGTCACTCGGTGTAACTTTATTTACTATTTATTGCACATAACTCGAGGTCTTTAACTTCCATCCACCAAAGGTTCAAAGGAATATTTTTCCATCAAGTTTAACATTAACATTAGTAAATTCATTTATTCACTTTTTTTATTGTAAACATCTGAAGGATTCACATTGTCATCGATCCTGAACTCATAAGCATGGACCATGCACTGGCTGGCAGCAAGCCAGAAAGCCACTCTGCAAGCAAACGAATACTCTGCATAAGGAGAAAATTCATAGCACAACATTGAATGTCCAACCTAGGTCATCTCAGAAGTATACCTATATTAACTTCTTCATTCATGTAGGGTCTGGAACTCAACTGGTTGACTGGCGATGAAGTTGACCAAATCTGGGGAGAAATTTTCCTGGAACAGTTAGGAAAAGGGGACTCAATCTTTCTTCTTAGCTGCTCGTTCCTCGACAGCACCTTCTTCTTTCTTCTCCTCTTCTTCAGCTTCTTCACCTTCTCCTCCTCCTTCTTCTTCCTCCTTCGCCTCTTCAGATTCTTCCTTGGCAGCTAAAACATGGAAAGAAAATTTACAAGACCCAAATCCAGGTTAAGTCCAGTCAAAAGATCGCTGCCGAGATTTTGTGAATTACTAAGCATCATTGTCAGAATGCTCACCAAAAACCTCTCTGTTCCATTGTCCCAGAAGACATGTAACACACAATGCTTGCCATGAACAACTTGCCAGGGAACACAGTTAAATAAAATGAGATTACTTCCTCTCCAAGACCTAATCTCAGTTCTACGATGTGTTTGGCATTTGCTTTTGCTCTTTAGCACACCAACCTGCTGGGCCAAATGGATATACTAAAAATAAAATTCTGGAATTACTATGCATCACTCAAAATAAAATAAAACAAAAGAAAGAAATTTTTGACCAACTGCTTCACTTATAATAAAAAAGTGCTTAATAAAGGTACGTGGAATAAAGACAATGGTATTTCTTAAGGTTCTGAAATCACATATGAGCAGGCCTTTGTGTAGCTCATCCACCTCCTGACAAGTCTCCCCACCCACTTGGTCCTGGCAGGGGTCTGCTCTCCTCATACCTTCTTCCTCTTCAGCTCCCTCCTCTTCTTCCCCCTCTTCCTTCTCCTTTTCCTCCTCTTCAGCTTCCCCTTCAGAGGGGGGCTCATCCTTGGCTTCCTCGGCTTTGGCAGCCTGGATGGTCTCCTCCACCTCGATCTGCTCCTCCTGGACGTGGCTGGTGTAGTAGGAAGGGAAGGAGCGAGCAGACATTAGGTAGGAGCTGGTCTGCAAACCGCTGTAGGCAGATCGGCCGAAGACCTGGGAGCTCTGGGAATAGCCGCTGGTGATGCTGCCCATGCTGGTGAAACTGAGCCGGGTCTCCTCGCCTTCCAAGAGTTTCCTGGGGGCCAGATGAAGGGTGGTTAAAAAAACAACAACAACAACACAGGAAGTGTGCTCAGGGACATTCTCTAAGCCCACCACTCACCACTGGCCCCCCAATGGCACCGATGGAAGAAAATGCCAACAGGAGCAGAGCTGGGCAGTGTCAAGACTCAGTGACTGGGATTTTGTGACTGAGACCTAACAAAACAACCCCTAAGTAGTCCTATTAAATTTAAAACAGAATGGGAAGCTAAGAATAGGACTCGTTATTACTTCTTATATATTTGCTTAGATACTTTCTTGGAAGAAGCAAAAAAAACTAACAGTTCATAATTTTCAAAAAACTAGTCTTGAAGGTTCTGATTCATCTTTGAATGGAATCTGACTTTCCTCCTAAGGCTTAATGGCTGCTACCCTCACCCCTCTGGTTTCACCTGTAAGCTGCAATCTCAATATCCAAAGCCATCTTCACATTGAGGAGGTCTTGGTATTCTTTCAGGTATCGAGCCATCTCGCTCTTTGTGGTTCTCAGTTCATTTTCTAATTTGTTGATTGTGTCCTGTTGGAAGATTAAAGAAAAAGCCCAGCATAAGTTCCTACTGCTTTCATTATACTTTATATGTTGCAAAAGCCTATTGTCAATTAAAACCAAAGGGCACACATTCCATCTCACAAATCGCCTCTTAAATTGCCTGTTCTCTAAAAAATCTTTCTTCCCTAAAATATCCAGCTTCACGAAGCATGAAGGAAAAAATATTTTAGATGATAGAAGAAAATTCTTTTTAAGAAATTTTTTAGTTAATATAGGCTCATGACCACCATAAAATGTCTACAAAGAAATAAAAATCCAAATTGATAGAAAAACTGTTTCTCACTAACTCTTTTCTAGCCAGGTCACATTGGAGAAAATTAATTCACTTCTTTATAGAAGAAAAGACCTCGATTTTTTCAAATGAGCTTCTTTAAAATAATTCCTGTGCAACTATATTGCTACTCTCCCGAAGATGGAGAACCTTAAAAATGAGACGTTTGACTCGTGACTATCACCTGCCACTCTTCTAAAAGATTCGGACTGTATTCTTGGGTACTTGCTAAGGGGAGGAAGTGGTTAGAAAAACTAGCCCTAAAGCCTGCAGGTTCAGAGGCCAGGAGCACTGCTGCCATCTTTACCAACCGGAGGGTCCGATAGGTGCTGAACTTGGGTCTCGGTGGACTCAGGTCTGCAGAGAGCGGAAGTCACTGCAGACCTAGGGCAACGCCCAGCGTCCACTCCTGCGCACCGACCACCCCCCCCCCAACCCTGCAGCCGGGCTGGGTCGCTCTGTTGCAGAACTCGGGCCCTGCACCAGGCTCAGCCCCAGAATGCTGTCAGCCCCGCCCCCAAGTGCCCTTCCCACCCACCCAGTCCCCAAGGAGCCGGATCCCCGCCCTGCAGCTCACCCGTGGGGTCCACTGCACTTGCCCGGCGCACCCTCAACCCACGCCTTTGCCGCCCGCCCTGCCGCCACCGGACCTGGCCCGCGCGGTACCTGCATGGCACTGATGTCGGCGTTCTGCTTGTCCTCCAGCTCCTGCAGCTGCTTCTCCAGCGCCTCGTTCATGCCCCGGCACGCTTCGATCTCCAAGGTCTTGGCTTTGAGCAGGCGGCGGCTCTCCGACACCTCGTCCTTGGCGGCGCGCACGGCGTCGGTGTTCTTGGCGGCGCTCTCGGTCAGCACGGTGAAGCGGCTCTTGAACCACTCTTCGGCGTTCTGCATGTTCTTGGCGGCCAGCTTCTCGTACTGCGCGCGGATGTCCTTGAGCGCGGCAGAGAGGTCGGGCTTGGAGGCCACGTCCATCTCCACGGAGATCTGCGCATACTGAATCTGCGCCTGCAACTCGGCGATCTCCTCTTCGTGCACTTTCTTCAGAAAGGCGATTTCGTCCATCAGGCTGTCGATGCGCTTTTCCAGCTCGGCGCGGGCGAGCGCAGCCTCGTCTGCGCCTTTGCGCGCTTCCATCAGCCGGCCCTCGGCGTCCTCGCGGCTCAGCACCTCCTCTTCGTATCGCGCCTGCAGGCTGCGCAGAGTCTCCTCCAGCCCTTCGCGCTCGCCCTGGAGCGCCTGCTTCTCGTTGGTGGCGTCTTCCGCCGCCAGGCGCAGGTCTCGGATCTCCTGCTCGTACAGCGCCCGGAAGCGCGACGGCTCGGAGTGTTTCTGGCGCAGCACTAGCAGCTCGGCTTCCAGGACCTTGTTCTGCTGCTCCAGCTCGTGCACGCGCTCGATGAAGCTAGCGAAGCGGTCGTTGAGGTCCTGGAGCTGCGCCTTCTCCTGCGTGCGGATCGACTTGAGGTCGTTGCTGATGGCAGCCACCTGGCTCAGGTCCAGATTCTCCAGGCTGGGCATCAAGGAGCCGGAGCTGGACGAGTAGCTGCGGCGCACGGAGAGCGAGGAGGAGACGGGAGCGGAGTAGCTGGAGTACGCGGAGCGCGCCGTGCTGTAGCCGCTTCGCACGCTGGAAACGTGCACCCGGGGCGGCTCCACGTAGCGCCGTTTGTAGGAGGTCGAATAGTACGGCTCGTAGCTGAAGGAACTCATGGTGGCGGCCGGTGCCCCTCTGGCCCGCGGCGGAGATGGGGGCCTAGAGAGAAAGAAGGACGGGGGAGAGAGGGACAGGGACAAGTGGATGGCTGTGTGCGGCGGGGTGCCGTCCTGCCACCCGTATTTATACTCGGGCGGACCTGACGCAGCCTGCGGTGCATAGCGGCGCGCGCGCCGGCCGGGTGGGGGTGGGGGCGCAGCGCGCTGCAGCCTGGGGCGGATTCTGCGCAAAAGGGAAGGAGGGGGCGAGCGGGCGGCGGCGGCGGCGGCGGCTCGGGCCTCCCAGCTCTTCGCGGAGACCTCGGTTTTCTCGGAGACCCCCCCACACCCCCTACTCATTTCCTTTCCCTTCGCACCCACCCAGCCCCACCTGCTTATTATACTTGGACCCTGTGTCACCGGGCTGGTTCCCACTCTGCACGGACACCTCAGCTTTTCCTACCCGGTACCTGGAATACACCTGACCCCGGCTCAACTCTTCCCCACCCCACCCCACCCCATTTGTTTCTGGTGGCGGTGCAGTGTCCCTGGGGAGGTTGAGATAGGAGTAAGAGGCAAAGGACGCACATATGCTGTGCGCAGTTATGGAGAAGTTTTACATTTCTTTCTGGCTGTTTCTGGTACTTTCGTTAATTCTTCCTTTCTCCTGGCTGTTTTGCTTTTGCTTTTCAACGCTGGAAGATAAGCCCCATCACGCGCACACACCCCTAGTGCTGCAGGTGGTCACTTTAGCATTTCTAAACCTTTGGGAGCAGATAATCAGCCTGCTAGCTTTCCTAGATTTTCTCCTTTCTTTATGGGAGACGAAGCTCAGGGCTTTCAGCGCGTCCCGGTGCCTGGGGCAGGGGAGGGGGAGGAGGAGGAGGAGGAGGGTGGGGAATGAGTTTGGAACCGGGCGGCAGCGGGGACCTTCAGGCTGCCTCTGTCTCCCGAAGCTGAATCCCTGCTGGACACCACCTCCACCACATTAAACGCCTCCACCTCTCTTTTTACGCGTGCTTGGTACCCAACCTGATGATTTCCACAAGCCATGCAGGTGGTTGCCTTTCCGAGAGAATCCGCTGCGGCTGCCGCGAGCCCCGGGTGTGGCCTCCGCAGAGGAGAACTCGGCACCGAGCTCCACGCTGGGGCGGACAGAAAAGAGCTGCGTGATTCCGCCCCGGTTCACTACGATAAGTAGGTAACACGCAGTAGGGTCCGTGGGTTCCTTAGGACGCGCCCCGATGCCCGGAAGAGTGGGCCGTAGCGCGCGGGGGTGCGGCCCGCGAGCCCTGGGCGCTTCCACTCGCGTTGTGTCGGCAGTGCCTCGGGCTTGAGGAGGGGTTCCGCAGGTTTACAGGAGGTGCGCAGGATTTTTCTAAACAAGCATTTAGTTTTTATTTATGCAACATGGCGTTTGACACGAACTTTTATTTTTTAAGGTGCACTGCGGAGAAACATACGTTCCAGCAGAGAGGTCCGCGTCGCTTTGCCCGTGACCCGCAGAGGATACCGCAGGAGCCCAGATGGAGAAGAGGGCGGGTGAGGTTTATGGCCCTAAGGTCCTTTCCGACCTTAAAAGGACCCTGTGATTCTGATACCCCACCCTCCTCAAGGCAGAGGGAGGGATTGCATGGGAGAACTTCCTGGGATTTCTAAACAATCACTGTAGTAATTCCAGTAACTCGAACTCAGAAACGTTGGTGGGAGGTTTTAATCCATCAGGCTTGTGCCTTCTCGGAGCTCTGCCTTCGCTCGCACACTCAGGCTGCCCAGACCCTTGGCCCTGGCAGACCCAGCTGGGTCCTCCTTCCCTAGCATGACTTTGTAGCCTGCATCCCTTGTCATTCACCAGCGACCCAGTAGTAGCAGAGGCTTCTGTTCCAGAGATGAGGGGGGAAGGAGACCCGGGTAAGTCATATGTTTGCTACCCATATGTAGGTGACAAGTGGAAGAATGGATTTATTTTTAACCTGCACCATATAAATCATTCTTTCACACCCAGTGTGCATGTGTCTGCACACGCCACACCCTTGGGGACTCATGAGTCCCTTTCCTTTGCACCAGGTCCTTTCCCCCAGGAGTTTCAGATTATCTCATGGGGCTGAAGTCCGTCCAGGTTTTTAGGTTTATTTAGGTATTTTGCCAGCTCCTCGGTGCAGATTCTGACTGCAGAGTGGAGAGGCTGGGCTTCGGGGCCAGTGAGATGCTGCGGAGCAGAAGGTCCTGGGTCACCAGCTTTGCATGACAGAGGATAATGGAGGTGCACTGGGTGGTAAAGGGTGAGTGGAGGGCACAGAGGCCCCTTCTGTACTGCCCCTGGCCCAGGGTGTGGGGCAGAACCACCCCAGTGGGACTTAGGAATGTAGATCTCCACTAGCCACCGGATTCTGCAGTGCAGCCTTGCTCTGGGGCTGGGGGAGCTGGATTTTGGTTGCCCCACCTTGGGCCTTGCTCTGCTGCGTGCTTGCCTCCTTTGCAGTGTCCTGTCCAGCCATCTTCCTTTTTAAACCCTCTTCCCAGAATTCTGCTCTGAAAGCCCACATGCCATTTGCTCCGTGTGTCAGAAAAGCAGTGGGAAAGTGAGCAACTTCAGAAAATCCATTCAGCAAGAAAAGCCTGACTTTTCCTTGCCCTCACCGGAAATATTTCTGTATCAGTGTCATGTGTAGCACTGCCATTGTCTCTCAGCAGAGGCTTTTGAGTGTCATTATGTACTTGTGCATTTATTCCCCTTTAAGCATATTCTCCATGGACGTGAAAATGATTGAGGGTTACCAACAAAACACACTCTCAGGATAAAAACTATTCAAAAACTAAACACAGAAATCTATTGGTGACACTCATTAATAGTATTCCTACCAATCTGGTTATCTCATAATACCTCTGTGATCCTCTCACAGACTATTTCAGGGCATTTGTTGAAGAGCAAAATAGATACACATTACCATAAAGCTCAGAACTTTTAACCCTTTTAGAACCACCGAGAATATTTTACTTCCACTCCAGGTGGCTCAGACTGGGTGACTGATGGCTTTTCTACTCATCCTTCTGAAACCCATGGCACAGGGCGTTGTGTATTGGCATTTGCTTTAAAAGGTGCAGCTTTAAGCTGAAGTTCCGACAGGATAGAGCCCATGAGAGGCTTCAGTGTGGGCGTCAGGAGAGGCAAGTTCTGTCCCCCAACAGTGATGTGTGGGGACAGAGCTGGATCAGAACAGCAGAGGGGTCTCCATGCACCTCACCATCAGGAAGGTTCGTCAGTATCATGGAAGCTGGCGTCAGCATGCCCCCGAAAGGGGAAATGAAGGAAATACCACACTCAGGCACTTGCTGTCTATTGCTTAGTAACAAAATCCCCGTGAGATGGCTATTCAGAGCCAGCAGCAGAGGCCAAACAGGTTAAATAATTTGCCAAGTCACTCAGCTACCTCAAGCCTGAGCTGTACTTGCTTTCAGATAGAGCGGTGCTCTGCTCATAGGCATTATCTGTCTCCTTGTTTCTATGGAATTTGAGAACTACATGCCACAGTCTGCAGAATCTAGCATACATATAATATAATAAACCTCTTCTGTTTGGGAGACACCAATATGAACTGGTCTATAGCATGAGGAAACTGGTAGTGAGTGTTCCATTGGGAGAGCTAATGGCAGCAATAACTGTATGATTGATAGAACTACCTGAATGTAAAATAAATTGTTGCCACCAGTACAGTAGGACACATTAACTGTCGATGTAACTTTTATATGGTGTGACTTTTTAGACGCTTTGCAAAGCACCTTTTCAGGAATTAATAAACTAAAATCCAACGTAGGTGATGTAAATCCTAAAATAAACCACACTGTAATTTCTGCTGTTTTCTAATTGAGATATTTTCATTTTCCACATCTATAAATGAGTTTTCTTTGGAAAAAGAGTGACCTTAAAAATTTTTGCAATGAACAAAAGAAGAAATGCTGGCACTGAACATCTCGTTATTGAGTTTGTCATGCTTCCTACAATTTTTTCAAATATGGATAAAATCTACAGCAATGTATGAATGTCTTTCCTCTTTTTTTCTTGAAACAGGTTTATTTCTGTATATAATATGCTTACCACAGGACTCATACACGAATCTTTTCCATGTCTTGGGAAATATATTTGAAAGAAAACTTTCCCCATTTTAAAATAAAATGTGCCTACATTTACAACCCCACACTTTGAAAGTGATGCAGAATAAAGTGTGCTCTGCAGCTATATGAAATTTAGAGTGCAGCAGAAGTGAGAATGTCACTTGAGTAGGTTAAAGATGAAAAAAGCACGTTTATATTCAGAACATGTGCGCTATTAGAAATGACAGGAACTTACTGCTGTCCATGCAGAAATGATGGTGATAAGTTCAGATCCCTAAATGCTTGCTCCACAGAATGAGCCAAGGTAATGTATTTTCCCCCTAGGGGCCTGCCCCACGGTGGCCTGGCCTTAATCACAGTCACCGTGAGAAGTAAGAAGGTCCTCTGGGGATGGCCATTCCAGCCAGGTCACAGCCGTATCAGCCAGAGCCAACAGTACCAACTCTGTCCATTGTTCTTTCCTGACTGTAAGGAAATACATGCTGCTTCTGCAGTTTGGGTACTAAGTGACCTCACAGTATCCCCTGCAGCACCTGGATTCCTTTGCTGACCTTTACAGTGGTTTAATAAATCAATCAGAGGAACATGAGGTTTCCTGTTTGCAGATAGAGGATAAGCACTTCTGTCTGCAGGAGACAACGCCCAAGGTTGGCTCTTTCACAGTCACACTGGAGCCCATCCAGGGCAGCAGTCGCTTCCTGGCCAGTCCTTCACTGCTGCAGGCATGCAGCAAATGCTGCAGAATTGCAAATGGGTGGATCCCTGGATTCCTACAGCAAAGCTGGCAGGCTGCCGAAGCCAGGATATGTAACGGTGGTTGGTAAGTTGAACATTAAGAGACTGTGTTAGAAAAGTGAAACTTTCTTTGTCTAACTGGCTTATTGACTGATTAAATAACTCATATGTTCAGTCACCCACTGTGCCACCAGGGTTGGCAGAACCCTTACAATGTGCAGTATTCTGTACAAGGGAGCAGTCACAGCACATTCCCAGTCTTTGAAGGGCTAGCAGAATATCTGGACACATTAAAACAAAACCAGTTAACGTTGCATATGACATGGGTGAATCTCAAAAATAATGTGCAGGTACTTAATGAAAGAAATCTTAGAGAAAGGATACCTGCTGTATGGTTCCATTTATGTGAGATTCTAGAACGAGATTATGGTGGAAAATGAAGCAGAGGAGTGATTATTTCAGGGAACTGAGGTGGGATATAACAAGGGAACTTTCTAGGGTGGTGGTATTGTTCATTACCTTGAGGTTAGACTACAGGGTGTGTGCATGTATCAAGATGCAGACAATGTGCTAGAATTTATGCATTTCACTGAATTTAAATTTACATTGAACAAAACATACAATTATATATTTATATTGTCTAGTTACAAAAATGAATATTATACTATGTAAATATATAACGAATCATTTTAAAAGCAGATCAGCAGACAAAACCCATGCACACAAAATTCTAAAGAACCATGCAAATGTTAAACAATGAAAGGCAAAAATCCTAGGAGGTATCACGAGGAAGAGAAGAATTTGCTATGGTTTGGGAAAAGAGAACTGACTATGGACTTGAACTGACATTTCTGAGGCTGATTACTGTCCTAGGTGCTTTGTGGGTACACACTTAATCCTCTTGGCTCTTGGTTGCTCTGTGAGGTGGAGGTTCTTATTCTAAAGATGAGTAGATACTGTTATTTCTATTAATCCATAATACCACTGAATTAAAATATTTTAGCAATTTTATAATACTACCTCATTACATTTGTATCAACTTTTTAAAAAAATTTTGAAAGTCACTTATACTCAATGTTTTTAAAAGTCTAAGCTATTACTTATTTTTTAAAAAATCTAATCTTTAATATAAATACTTTTGATCCATTGTCCAATCCTGCAGAAATAGTTTAATTTTAAAACACTGCAGAAATAGTTTTAAAACCTTTCAACTCTAGGTAAAATGAGTGCATATGCTAATTTTTCACTTAACACTTAAAAATATACTTTATATGCCCTATTTTATGAACTATTGTGATCCGTGATCAGAACATAATTTGTTTCTAACTGTTTTCTAGGCCATTTTTCAACCTGCATTTTCATCTTCAGCAGGACTTAGCCTGGTCTGCTTGGTTATGCCTTCCCTGCAGAGGGTCACCCCTTCCTCCTAATCCTACACTAGCTGTAGCTGTCACACAGTTCTTCCAAAGGAGCAGCAATCTGCAGGGAGACAGAGGCACTGGTGCTCAAAAATAAGCTTTAATTTTTCACTTTATGTTTCTTACTAAATTTCTTCTCCATAGGATTACGACAGCACCCTCATTTCGCAGAGAGGATAGAGCAGAATTTCAGGGGGAAGTTGAAGTTTTCTGAGCATTCCTGAGTCAGAGCGCAGGCTTCCTGCAGCAGTCCTATGAGGCAGAAGCAGATCCTGTGGGTGTTAGTCCTCATTGTAAGGGAAAAGTATGCCAAGAGGGCTGGGGAGGTAGAGATGCATCCCAAACTTTGTCTCCAAAAGCAACGGGGCCAGGGACGTGACCTAGGTTTCCTAGCATCAAAATCACTGGAGATTTTCCTTCTAAATCTTATGGTACCAAGATTTCCCTCACAATCTTATATGTATCAAGCCTGACTTTTTCCACACTTCTTGATGGTGCACTTCCAGAAAGGTAGGGCCACCTTGGTGCCCTCTTACTTTCTGTAAGTGAGTAGAGTGATGCATAGTTACTCGAAGTAGAGCTTCACCTCTTTAGTTTCAGTCACTGTTAAAAGACCAATGTCAGTTGGAGAAATGGGTCTGAAGCTGATATGTCTATGCTTTGTACTGATGCTTAAATGAGAGGTAATGTATTCAAAGAAAGACAGCTTGAGGGCCTGGAGCAGTGAGCATAGGGTAAGAAAGAAAATAGGAGAATAAATGCTCCAGGGATGAAGTGGAATGTCAGAAAATAAGCCAAAATGATGGGAAGGATGAAAACAAAGTATTCCATATAGGGTTGAGTTTACCAAGCCTACAGCAAAGGCTGTGGTACAACTTGAATGGGATATAATCCATACTAATACCAACCAATTAATGTTGGGATGTATTACAATCAGGAGAGAGTGTCTCAGCTTTACTTTTAGATCTTTTTTCTCACCTGACTTTTGGCTAAAGAAGTTCCATTCATGGACAGTCACTGGAACTCCTACCCCATTCTTAGCTACCTCAGAGAGAGGCCGGGCAACCGGAAGATGGCCAGAGAGAGGAAGTGGATAAAGGAGACACACAATGGCAGAGCAGCCCACATACCAGGTATTTAACCTGTCAAGGGCTGATGGGAAAGGAAACCATAATCCTATGATTTAAGATGATGAGGGAAAGGGGAATTTACATTTATTAAGCATAAATATGTGCAGTAGTATTAATGATAGCTCTTTGTCAAGCACTAGTGCAAAGTCATTGTCCTGGATAATTTAATCATCATAAAATCTCAATGGTCCGTGTATTAGAATTAGATGAGGGTCTACACAATAAGCCCACAGAACCCAACTATATTGTCATTTAATAGAACCTAGATGAAGCAAGAATTATTTTCATTCTGCAGTGAAGAAAATGAGATCCAGAGAGTTTAAGAATATTGGTCAAGGTCACAGAGCAGTGTTAAAGTCTGCTTGAAATCTCACACTTCCTGCAAGAGTGTTCATGGGAGGTTTAGGATATACAAAGGTCTCTCCCTGTCTTTTTTTCTACAAAGTTTAAATTTGTATCCTGATGTTTAAAATAAAAGGCAGAATAATCATAGTGAATAGTCATAGCTCAAATAGCATACAAGTAATCTATATAATAGTCATTTAGGCAGAGCACCAAAAACACAAACCCAATAAGTCAGCACTGTTTTATTAGCAGCTTCCATCACTGCAATAATTTATAAGAGCTAAATTGTATCAGAGTATTTCTCTCACCAGACAGAGGCTCCATGCCATCTTGCTAACTAGTAATTCCTTTTATTATTATATTATCTGGAAGAGAAAAAACACAGCAAAAAGGATTCCCTGCACCGTCTAGTATCACTTTGTTCTACAGATTTAATAAACTGCACTACCAAATCGCATTAGAATAACAGATGTGCTTTTGAATAGGCCTTAGATATTTCAATTTGCAAAGTGATTTTTTTTCTTCTTATGCCAAAAAATGTTTGCCCATTACACTGATTAATGTTTCCTTTAGAAGTTCTCCAAATTAAAATTGTCATCTAAGTTAGTTTCCAAAATGAAAATTAGAAATGTTTCTTAAGGCCTAGAGCTCTGTTTTGTCTGAAACATACTATTGGGCAGAAGCCCGTAGGGAGTGAAGTTCAGCTCCATATACAATTCAGAGCTGTTCAAAGGCAGGACAGCTCCAGCCAGGCAGGAAGCACCAGCGTTTCTGGAAGGAATGAGCACCGCTGAGCTGGCCTTTGACCCAGATGACTTCTCAGGTGCTTAGCCAACCAGATAAGCTCTTATTCAAAAGTATTAAACAGGTGAAAAGTGCTGGAAAAGCCAGGGCCAGGGCACAATGATCACAAATGAAAACTTGACACCAGAGCACTATTACAAAGACGGAGATTTGCGAATAGCTTAATTCAGACAGGAGTCAAAGACAGAATATGAACAAGTACCAACTGAAAGGGATCTTTGAAGGAAGAAAGAAAAGGTTATTAATTGAAGTCTTTGGGGAACATGTATGTATCTGAATTAAATTTGTCTTTCCTACCAAATAACGCTAAGTAATGAACAGCTGGAAAATTGTCAATATTTTGTCAGTTGAGTTGGTTTCCATTCCAATTACACAATAAAATTCATTTTCCCACCCCCTTTGCTTTTTCTATCCCTGGGTTGATTAGAAAAGAGAGGGGAGAAAAGCAGGTGTTTCTGTACTCTGGCTTCAGAATTATGTGTTGAAAAAGAGCGTGCATTTAGGTTCGTTTACATTTCTAATCTAGAACACAAACTCCAGCATAGGGATGCAGAGTCTGACACCCATGCCTCCTCTCCCTCTTTATATCTTGGATTCTTCATCTTTTCCTGAAATTTGTATATTGCTGATTTCCCCCTTCGAAAAAAGGAACCTAACAATTTTGAACTCCATGTTTAGGGAATATTAGACCTGGGAGTCTGGGGTGTAGAGAGAGGACAGGCACACAGTCTCCAGGTGTTACCATGGTAACACACCCTAGCTAGTGGATGCAGTCAGCTGTTACTTCAAAAATGGGGAGAAAATCATCTAAGCCCACTGGATGCAGTCGTCTTTCCTTATGATTGTATTTTATAGATGTGATCTTGCTTTGTAGATAGTTTTGAAAGTCTCTGTAGTTCTGGGAATCTATATAGAGTAGAAATGGTAGTGGATTTGGGGCTGAAGTATCTGATTCTAGATCTAGCTCTGCCACTAACTGAGTGAAACTGTCTCCAAACTGGGCCATACAATCCTCTAGAGAGAGTGAAAGAGTTTCCCAGGGCTTCAGGGCATAAGCAGTGCAGAGAGAACCCACAGATCCTCAGGGGCCATGTGTGGTCTGTCACAAGGTCAACCTGCTTTCTAACTTGTGCCTTCCCCTCTCCCACCTCCACCAAAGAGGGAATAAGCTTTTTTAGACAGTAACGTTCTGATTTTGACAAAAATGGATTTAAATCACGTAACAATAATTTTATTTTTGACACTGTATGGCTCAAGATGAATTAAAATTAAAAGTATTCTTATCCAAACCCTTTATAAGTATAATGGGTCAAATAAAGTACCTTCAATTAAAAGAAATAAGCAGGTATAATTCTCAGTCTTTTGATAAAACTTGGTGAAACCTCTTTTGGTAAGCTTGCCAGAAAAGGAATGAGTTAATTAATCATCCAGAGATAAAGCTTTATGGAAGCAAGCCAATTTTTTAAACAAAACTAACAATTATAAATTATTAAATACTTTCTATAATAGTTTGTGTTTTTGATATGTGGTTTTTTGGTTTCAAGGTTAATATAAAACAATGCCAAAACTATTATTTCTAACAACAGTGGTACCTTGGTTCACAAGCTTAGTTATTTCCACAATTCTAGTCACAAACCAAATTGGATGAGAACCAATTCAGATTTTAGATACAAATTTAAAATCAAATGAATAATGAGGTATATTTCCAACATTCTTCTAAGGTATCTGTGAGCAAAAATAAAGAATACTGACATAGGCAAAAGATATGAGCAGACATTTTCCCAAAGCAGTTACATGAATGGCCAATAAGCACATCATAGCAAGTCAAAACTACTATGAGCTGCCACTTCACACTCATTAGAAGGATTACAATGAAAAAGCAATAATAAGTGTTGGTAAGGATGTGGAGAAACTGGAATATTCAGACATTGCTGTTGAGAATGTAAAATAGTGCAGCTCTCTTGGACAACCAGCAGTTTTGCAGAGTGTTAAGCACAGAGTTACTATATGATTCAGTAATTCCACCCAAGAGAAGTGAAGCATGTGTCCACACAGTGACTTACGAATTATTAGCCAAAATGTAGAACCAAGCCAAATGTCTCCCAGCCGGTGATGGTAAAACTGAGACAGAAAAGAACGCTATTCAGCAATGAAAATTAATGAGGTATTGATACATGTTACAACACGAATGCATTTTTATCATGCTAAGAAAAAACATAAGTTGTATTATTTATTTAATTAAAATGTCCAGAATAAGCAAATCTCTAGAGATTGAAGTAGAGTATGGTAGCCTAGAACTGAAGGCAGTGGAGAGGCACTGGTGAGTGTCAGGCTTCTTTCTGGAGTGATGAAAATGTTCTAAACTTAGATTATTTCCATGGTTGTACAACTCAATAAAAATATTCAAAACCATTGGATTTGATACTTTGGGTAGATTTTACTGTATACAATTTACATCTCAATAAAGCTGTTAAAAGTATCAGTGCAATACATACGTACATGTATACATCCATATATCTTGATTAAAAGGAATAAATGGCTGTTCTTTCATTAGTTTTTCTCCATGGAGGCAGAAAGAAGAGTTGAGACCCTTTGGATGAATCAGGAGAAGAATGGTGCTATTTGTCCCTCCCTTGGCAACTGGACAGGTAACCATGCCTTCATGGAGCTTACCCAAATTCAGGGTGGAACAGGGCTAGGCAGAGGTTGCTTCTGACCCCTTAGCCCCGTTGCTTCATGCTTTATGTCAAGGGACATGAATTTCATTCCCTAAAACCAGTTATCTGCTCTCTCACCAGAGCTAAAAGAAACTCAACATATGGTAACTCCCTCTTATATAATTTGTTCTGTTGCCCTCCATAAGTAAGGAAGCAGAAATTTCTGCCAGATTATCAATAATCAGAAGCAAAGGTACCTGGTTAGTACGCATCATAGAATGTGGTAAGCCAAATAGACGAGCAATTAACCCTAACAAAACATGGCTGCTTTGAGGGTGCACATTAGTTGAAAAGAAAGACCTTACATCACAATTTCCAATTTAAGTTTAGAACGTATTGAGCATTCCCCTTCCAGGTAAGCACCCTCATAGTTGAATAGCGTAATGAAATGAAACAAGGAGTAATAATATTATACATTGGAGTGTTGTAGGATAACGTAGTCTTGGAAGGCTATGAGCATAGTCTAGCTATTCTCTCATTGTTTGAAACAATGTTGTTATTTTATAATCAGTTTATGAGACATACCAAGAAGCCAGCAATTTTTACTTACAATTCAAATGATGTTTGTCCAGGGGTTGCCCAGTTTGATCTTCGACTTTCTTGGCTAGTGTGGTTTCTCATTGATGTCTGACTATGTCTAAAAATCAAAAAGTACAAATGTGCCACCCATGGTAGCTTTCAAAATAATGGGACTTATCACATGGTCTGAAGACATTTCACAAAAGAATAATTCCCCCAATATTTGGGATACTTCTCCCTGGAAAAGTACTTATTTCCATATCTATAAATAATATGGTTTTTTGTGCTTCGTCCTCAAGAAATGGAAGAGAATGCAGAAGCTCTCTGGGTCCTCTTTAATAAGGGCGCAAATCTCATTCATGGGGCCTTCCACCTAATGACCTAATCAATTCCCAAAGGTTTATTTCTTCCTCCCGTTAACCTGAGGTTTTCACTGTATGCATTTTAGTGGGGATCATAAACACTCAGGTGACCACAGATGACGTGGCCTCAAATTTCCCTGGATACAGTAACTAGGAAAGAAACTGCCTTCTGTCCACTGAGTCACCTATTTCCTCCCGAGTCAGATTCTCCCTCACCTTGGCTTTCTTTTTTCTCTCACGGGCTGTCCTCTAAGGTCTGTTGGTCTATGGTGGTTTCTTCATATTCCACTCTAGTTAGCTGGAGAGGCTCCTGGGTGCCCTGTGTTTGGGAGGGCTCGGCTGAATGAATTTCACGAGAGAATATGAGAGCTGTCCTTTCTCAGTGACTTCCCACCACCACCTTCAAAGGGTAAAGCAAGGCAGACTTGAAGCAAAGGCCCCACCCACCCACCCACACTTCTCTAGTTCCCCTTAGATGGCTTGGTCAGAGTCTTAAGAAAAAAACCTTTCCAAGAGGTGCAGTGATCCAGGCTTATAAGCCCAGCACTCAGGCAAGAGTTTGACCCCAGCCTGGGCAACTTAGTGACTTAGCAAGGCCCTGTCTCAAAACAAAAAGGAGGAGGAGGGCTGGAGTTGTAGCTCAACCCCAAGGCCCTGGATCCGATCCCAATATCAGAAAACAAAACACAAACAAAAACTATTTCTTTTCCCCCAGTTGTAGGTGAATGGGAATGGAACATTGCAGAAAGCCAGCCATGAAGCCTGCAGCTCTGCTCCCTCCCCACTCCCGCCCCAGGCTTCCTGAACTCTGGTTCTTCCTCTGCCAGCTCAGTAGCCTCCTCCCTGAGGGCCCTTCACATAAATCACGGATTTTCCCTTCATCTCTTTGCTTCACAAGCAACTCTTCTGGGCAACTAACTTTCAGAAATTTGTTGAACCCTTTTGTTCCCTGTCCTGTAAGTTCCTGTGAAATTACGTTCTTTTTAATTTCTTAATTATCATTTCAATGATGTCTTAGCAGAGAAGATGAATATGTTCAGTTTGACTTCTAGAATCAGATAGCTTTACTATTCTAATATTATACTTCAAATGTAGAAAGACATTTTGCATTCAAAGCATTTAAGTCTGCACCTGTATTTTCACCAATCCAATCATTGGAATCAGATTACGTTAATAATCAAAAGCAGTAAATATCAAGAGTTATCATCTGTAAATTTTTCTATTGGTCATATTTTGTGTCTGAATTTTAAAGCCATACTTGTTTACAGTCTGCTTCCTTCAGAATTACACGATGGTAATATACCTTTTAAAAACAAATAACAAATTTTTATTGAAAAAATATTTATTAGGTAGGCAGGCATGGCCAGCTCTTGACAAAAATCCTTTTTTATTACAATTTGCAGAAAGCATAAATAATATTATAATAAACATCATATATCCCTTGCTCAGCTATCAAATCTTAACATTTTGTCAGATTTACTCAGGATCTTAAAAAATTATAGGTATAATCCTAAACCTCCACATAGCTTTCCTCTCTCCTCTTTCCCAGAGGCAACCAGCAGACTTAATTTAGTATTACTTCTTCCCTTGCATGTTTTTTGAAATTCATATCTATAAATAACAAATATATAATAATATAGTTATGTTGTTCATGAATAAACAAAATTGGGTTCCTTCCTTTAAAATCCTCAATGCTTATAATTCTTTTTTTCATCTTATTCACAATTCTAGACTGTAGTGAATAGAACCAGTAATAACAGCCCTCTTCACTATTTTCTTGACTTGAAAGAAAATATTTTCAAAATTTCTACATTAGATGTGTTTTCAGTAGGTTTCAGGGGAACTCTTTGTTAGAAAATTATCTTTCAGCATCCACAGGGCCTGGCTTCAATCCCCAAAAAGGGGGCTGGGGGGCGGGGAGGAGAAGAAAGAAAGAAAGAAAGGAGGGGGGGAGGGAAGAAAAGAAAAAAAGAGAAGGAGAAGAGAAAGAGAAGGGAAGGGATGGAGGGGACAGGAGGCAAGGAGAAAGAAAATAAATTATCTTTACCTTCTGTTGCTCCCATTTCTAATTTGCTAAGATTTTTTTACCATTAATGACTATTGAATGTTATGCAGTAACCTTTCTTTCTCTAATACCATATGATTTTCCCTCAGTCCATAGATGTAATCTATTACATTAGTCTGCTTCCTAATGTTAAGCCATAGCCAACTCCTGTGATTAGGTACGAAAATAGGCAGACAGATGATACATATGACAGGCATGGAAATAGGTATAGATATGCATTCCTTCATTCTTTGATTCTGTTTGTCTGTACTTGTTGAGGATTTTTGCATATATATTCATACAACAAGGTTAACCTCTATTTTCTCCTTGCCTGACCTTGGGACCAAGTTTCTACTAATCTCACTAACCGAGTTTGATGAAGTTCCCTCATTTTTATTTTCTGGAAGAGATTTTATTACATTCAGCTATTTGTTTATTGGCAGTTTTATTAAATTTGCCTATAAATTCATCCAGGTATTGTGTATTATTTTGTATAAATTTGAACTACTGAAGAAATGTTTTTGTTTGTTTGTTTGTTTTTTGGTACCAGGGATCGAACTCGGGACCTTCTGCTTGCACGGCAGGCGCCAGAACCACTGAGCTAAATCCCTGACCCTGAAGAAATGTTTTTATGGTTATAGTACCAATCAGCTTGTCTATCACATCTTGAGTATATATTAGTATCTATCCTTCTGCAGACAATTGTGCATTGTAAGTTTTAAATATTATTAATGAAATTATTACCTTGGTGATATTATTATTTTCTTGTTTTGTTTTATTGGTACATATGCTTTCTTGCTCGTTATTCATATTATTCATGGGTATCTTCTCTTTAAAAATGTAAATTATGGTACAAAACTCAGAACATAAAATTTTCCATCTTACCCGTTTTAGTTGTATGGTTCAGTATTAAGTATATTCCCATTGTTGTACAATAGATCTCTACAGTTTTTTCACCTTGCAAAACCAAAACTCTTGAGGAAACAACTTCCCATTTCCCCTTCTCCAGTCCTCCTGACAGCCACTCTTCTACCTCCTGTCTTGGTGAGTTTGCTGACTTAAAATCCCTCTTGCAGTTGAAATCATATAGGAATTTTTTTGTGTGACTGCCTTATTACATGCCCCCAAAATTCACTGGTTTTATGAAATATGTGACAAGATCCCTTTTTCTAAAGTCTGAAATACACCCCACTGTGTGAATACATCACATTTTGTTTGTGTTTACCTCTAAGCTATTGTGAGTAACACTGTGATGAACCTGTGTATACAAATATCTCTTTGAGAACCTGCTTTTAATTCATTTAAACTTTGGATATATACTCAGGAGTGGCATTGCTTCTATGTTTAACTTTTTAAGGAAATTTCATACGTTTTTTCATAGTAGCTGCACAATTTTATATTCCCAGCAACTGTGCCACAAGGGTGCCAATTTTTCCACACTTCCATTTTCTGGTTTGTTTGTTTGCTTGTTTTTCACTAGTGACCATCCACATGGGAATGAGATGATAATCTCATTGTGATAGTTTTGCTTCACATTTCCTTAGTGATTAATAATGTTGAGGATTTTTCATAAGGTGGTTGTTGTTGTTGTTTGTTGTTGACTCTTCCCTCTCAGGATTATCCCTGCAAACATTTCTCTATAATTCTAGTCTTTTCAATGGACTAAATTTTCACCTCGTGATCTAATATTTTTCCCTTGGTCTTTCTGTTTCATTAATCGCTGGTTTTTATTCATTTCCTCTTTTTTGGAGAAGTTTTACTTTGTTTGGTTTTTTTAGTAACTTCTTGAGAAAGTGAATTTTTAGCTTGTTAATTTCCCAACTTTTGTCTTCTCTACCATAGGAAATTATAGCTATCAGTTTCCTTTTAGCATCACTCAAGGTGAGCTTTGTAGAATTTTTATTATCAATAAAATCAACCCAAATACATTCTAGGTGTCATCTTGATTTATTCTTTGACTCAAAGATCATCTAGAAGTCAGGCCGGGGATTTAGCTCAGTGGTTTCACCGCCTGCCACGCAAGCTCAAGGTCCCAAGTTCTATCCCTGGTACCAGAAAAAAGAACAAAAGATCATCTAGAAGTATATCTTTCAATTTCTGAACATGAGTTTTTCATTTTCTTTTTGGTTGTTGACTTCTAATTCATTTACGTTTTGCTTAGAGAACATAGTCTGTCTGATTTGGGGGCAGGGGGTTGCTGCTGGTGTTAAGAATTGCCTTGTGTGCTGGTATCTGGCCAGTTTTTTAAACATTCAGTGGGTCCTTGAAGAGTGCATATCTTCTATTTGGTGACTATGCATTCTGTACATGTCTGTTAGACTTCATAATTGGACGTTTCAAATCAAATTAGTAACAGACGGGTGTCAAAGATTGTGACTGTCTACTCCTTTTTTACAGTTTTTCATATAAATATATAGTTCAACTTACGTTAGTAAGTGCATCAAGGTATAAAATTGTTACATCGTCTCAGTTGTTACCTGCTTCATTGTGTACCTGTAATATTTACTCCTTAGTGACTTCTTATACACATTACATAATTGGATTTTATCCTTTTATCCAGTCTAATAATATTTGACTTTTCATTGCTAAATTAAACCTACTCAAATTACTTGGAATGAACTTCTTCCATCTTGTTTCGTCCTTCTATTTACTCTGCTTTTGCTATTGTTTTTTTCCTACTTTCATTTGGAATGGTGGTTTACTTTATTTCCTTTCTTTTTTCTGTTCTGTTTTGAAAGATGAGAAATGCAGTTCTATTTCTTAGTCCCTAGGATTCGACAGCAAGAATTACTGAAGTTAGAGTTAGTGCCCTCCTCCCCCGTCACAGGCAGTCCTGCTACACTCTTCCTGCCATGAGAATTCCTGTGTGGCCAGGTGTGATGTGCTGAAAACCCCCTAAACTTTGAGTCAAAAGGTCTGCATTCTTATCTCAGTCTCATGACAAAACTAACTGGAGGTCTTGAACAAATCACTTCCCTGAGTTTTAATTTTCTCATCTGCCAGTAGAGTCCAGTTTGCCCATCTCATAGCTGTGCTGGAAGGTTAAATAAGCTATTTCATTGCTTTGGTAATAGGTAGACAACAGCATTTTGCACTTTCTATTTTGGCTTGTTTCATTTGCACAGCCTTAATCTTGCGTCCTGGCTCATTATGTGGAAATGACATTGTTTGGACTCCTTTGTAGGTAAGAGTATATTGTTGGTTTGTGTGTGTGTATGTGTGTGTGTGTGTGTGTGTGTGCACTACTAGTCATTCTACTTTTTATTTAGTTATAAGAAGTCAACATTAGTTCCCAAGCTATCAATTTCTAAAATTGAAACTGAGATGTATGATTAATGGGGACTCTCTTCTTCCAGTTTGGACCACTAACATCTCCCCAGCTTTCTTGAGCTTGCTAAATTTTCCTGGAACTACAAATATAATTATTCCTCAGGAACTAGCCTGCTGGTCTAAGTAGTCAGATCAACAAAGAATAAGGAATGGATTTATTTTTAGAATTAACATCTTTTTAATTCAATTTGGTTGCTGAAAAATATTCAAAACACAAGCTCATTAAATGAATGGAGAACAATTTAATTCAAGTAAGCTAATTGCAAACCTCATGCTGACAAGTGAGAAGAACTTAGCTTCTGGACAAACTTGTGAGCTTTGAGATTTCAGAATCAAATATTCAGTTTCTGTTAAATCCATCATAGTTTAATTTCTGTCAGGCTCTGAGTATAGTTTTAGGAAACACTAGCCAGAAATGCCTTGGCTTGAATCTGTGGGACTGCTATTATTTACTTATCTATTTATTTTGAGACAGAGTCTCTCTGTGTTCCCTAGTCAGAACTGTTAGCTCCTGGGCTGAAGTGATCTACCTGTCTCAGCCTCCTGAATAGCTAGAACTATGCACCCAACATGTTAGGTTCATTGTTATATAGTTCTCAATTTGTTGATATTATATATATATATATATATAAAACTAGTCAGGTCATTAGTGAGATTATTTAAAAACTCTCTATGGCTTAAGCATCTTTCATATTGATTTCTGAAGGACAAATCTTGTTTAAAGTTAGCAAAACAACAAGACCAACATCTAGTGGTGAAATCGTGCACTGCAAGATAAATTCCAGACCATAAATGTTTGAAGTCCTGACCACTTCTAGAGTCTGCTTCCAAACACCAAGATTCCTCAGAAGTCACCCCAGGACAAAATTGTTAGTCATAGAATTCCATGGATTTGATAATAAATAGGGGAGACTTTGGGGGGGAAGGACAGGGCATCTCTTCATTTCCATGATTAAGGCAAATGATTATCAGCCTACCTTGGAAAGCTCGGCAGGGTGAAAGCTACCGTAACAGATTTCACCAGAATTTTATACTAGTGTAGATGATATCACTTGAATTTCATTTTCATCTTTTACTGATGCTATTAGCATGGAGCAGAACCCCTAATGATTTAAATAACTTTGAATGTAAAAATTAGCTTCTAAAGTAGAAATTAATTAATTTATACATTATTTTTAGAAAATAAATCTTTTCTCCCGAATCTATAAAACTTGTCTGGAGCATTTAGACAGTGTGCTCTTTATAATTTAGCCCTCAGAGTCTTTATTATTCCTGTGTATAAAGTTGTTCACAGGGTGGGGGCTGGCGCCAGAGAGTTTGGCAGAGGACAGTAAGTGGGGGGCACGTGAAAGACCCAAATGTGCCACCCGCTCCCCCCAACCCCTGCCTGCCTTCCCATTCCTCCTTCACCCTGGATTTTCAGGACTTCTCTTTCTTGGCCACCTGTAGTCCATTTCCAGGCTCATTTTCTCTTGGCTATAAATACAGACCTCAGCTCTCAGAGGCGGGCTAGCACAGATCCCCAGCCAGGACGAGCAGCAGTAGGATGGGGTGACAGCTCCTTCTGTCCTCACAGCACCTGTGCAAACCCTCCTGCAGCTAGCCACCACCATCCGGCTCCCATGAAGAGAGTTTCATCTCGTCCAGCACAGAGCTCTGCCCCTTCATCCCAGGACCAAGGCTAAGAGGAGCCAAGACATAATTTCCACTCCAGGCTCTTGTCCCAGTGTTGGCCCCGACCAGAGCCCTGCAGGAAGTTAGCCGGCCTCCATTTCTGGGTCTCAGATCCTCCTTCTCAACCTTCCAGGAACGAGAAGATGGCACTTCTTTGTCAACAGTGGCAGGTCATGTGTATGAGTCACAGTTTGGCAAGGGCTCTGCAGTGCTTGTTATGCTTAGTTGGTTCCATCCATGCTTCTGGAAAGAAATAGGGTGTGCCTTAGACATGTGGCTCCTTTCCTCTTACTTGAGTCACTGCAGGGCAGAGGAGCTGTGACTTAGCCATCACGTGGCTTACCATCAGTTCTCTAATTCTTGTTTAAATTTCTATGCTGATGTTAAAATCAGCACCAGAACTGCAAAGGAAGGGGCCTCAAGAGGAGCCTGTGAGTGAGGATGAGCTGCTCATGCAAGGTGGGGACTCATGTCCCCTGCCTCAGTGCAGACTCCAGGCGAAGGCTTCTGTGCTTCAGTCCTCCCCAAACTTCAGTTCCCCTCCATTTCTTCAGTCTTCTCCTTGGGGCCCAGTTCTGCCAGCATCATCAGCCCCTGCTCAGAGCAGTCCTGAGCTCATCTTTGCTTACCCACGAGCCTGGTCACTGCTCTCTCCCTCTCTCCTCTGAACTGCAATAACTCATCCCCCACAGCTTTCTGTGGTATCCAAAGTGAGCTCCTTATCTGTCTTGTTTTCCTTTTATGTGTCTGTTTGCTTGGAATATATGTATTTCTTCTTCTTCTTCTTCTTCTTCTTCTTCTTCTTCTTCTTCTTCTTCTTCTTC
>NW_004624758.1:20088369-20124297 GCF_000247695.1 Heterocephalus glaber
CTCCTCCTCCTCCTCCTCCTCCTCCTCCTCCTTCTTCTTCCCAGGGCTTTTGAACTGAGCTACATCCCCAGTTCTTTTTGATTTTTGATTTTGAGTTAAGCTCTTGCTAAGTCACTAAGTTGCCAGGCTGGGCTCTAATATGCTATCCTTTTCCTGCCTCAGCCTCCCAGAGTGCTAGGATAACAGGTGTGTGCCACTCTACCTGGTCTATTGTTCTCTTTACCTCTGAATTCCTCACCAAGTGTGATATGAATTAGCAGGTGAGCAAAGTTGAATCAGTGACCAAAATGTCCTTTAAAACATGTGCCAAGTTCCTGAGACATTAATTCTAGGGGCCTCTTATAGGGCAGGTGTCCATTTTTAAGTGCTGGCAGCAGTATGAAAACAAAACAGAGTCCTCAACCTCTTTATTGGTGAACATGTGGCATCTCCTTCTCCTATACCCTCGATGCACTGAGTCTCACCCTCTCTGCCTCCTCCCAAATTAAAATGCAGCCATAAGAGCTGAACTGGAGATACATGGGAGGAACTTGCAAAGCTGCCATGAATTAGATGGTTGGAGCAGTGGAAAAAGGAGCCGCAGTGCAGACTGGCCACACCTCCCTTGGCGGTAAACTCAGCAGAGCTCTGGTGAGCGAGGAGAAGGGAAGTGGGGTGATGAAGACTGTCCTTCCTTTCTTCCCACCAAAGTGCCTGGGATGCAGGTTTGGAGAACTGAAGCCCTCTCACAGGCTTGTCTTGCTCTATTCAACACACTGTTAGGGATCATGATGCATCCTTGAGATTTTGGCATCTACATTGTACTGAAAGATGTGGTTTCATCCTCACAGTAATGGGGAATGTGGATAGGACTCTCACTGCAAGCATGGTTCTAGGCTGTCCTGTCCAATAAGTCCTTTGGTGCACATTGAAGGACAAGGGAGTAGACGTGTGGGACATTAAATAACTTGGCCCTGGGCACAGCTGCTGCCTCTGAAGTCTGTTCTGGTGATTTTCAAAGCCCATGCTCTTAATCTGTGTGCCCCTCAGCCTTCCTGGATGAGCCTTGGACAAAGAGTCAGGGCACATGCAAGGAGCCCGAGCTCTATCCCCAGCGTGTTTCAGAAAGCGCATTTCATTCTGTCCTCAGCCACCTTCCAGTGTTGTGCTGTGCTGTGACTAGCTCAGGCGAAGGTCAGTGAGGATTGTGTTGGCAAAAGGCAATAAAACAATGGGTGAACGTTTATATCAAGGAACTTCAGTCCAAACATTCCTCAGTTCCTTCATTTACTGCATTCCTACTCTATGTTAGATAGTGTACCATGCATTTGAAATGAGGAATTTAAATTCACAGTCTCATCTGGAAGAGTTTGCAATGTAAAAAAGGAGACACAAACCACTTGTGCCACAGGTTCTGCGCTACACTAGCACAGGAGACTCTGGGGTCCCCAACCAGCTGCTTCGGTTTGAGGGAGGGCAGAGTGACAAGGACAGATTGTCCCTGCTACCAGCAGAGCTAGCATTCACCAAGGGCCTGCCACTTTGCAGCCAACTATGGTAAAGCTTCTCATTACTCAGCCCAATAGCTGGCCCCTGTGAAAGTCCTCCTATCCCCGCTTGTTCAAGGCCACAAAAGCAGAACTCCCAGCAGGGTCTGGGAGTCTGAAGTCAGCTTTCTCAGGCCCTGCACCATTGCACCTCTGCCTTTCCCAGAGGCCAGGGCCAGCCTGGGTCCTGAACAGTGCGTATCCACACAGTGCTCAGACCAACGGGGAAAAGCATTTCAGATAATACATCGGTGTGCTCTCGAGGGCATGGGGGTGAAAGTTGGGCAAGTTTGAGACCAGCTTTGGAAGAAGCCTAGGATGCATTTGAGAGTATGGAGAGATTCCAGGGCTGGGGAGCGGGGAGCAAGAAGCAACCTGAATCCTGGCCCAGTATTTCAGGACTACAGTCTCAGCACTTGGAGAGACTAAGGCAGGAGGGTCACAAGTTCAGCCCAGCCTGCAAAATTTAGCAACACAATGAGAACTTGTTTCCAATTTAAAAAACATAAAAAGAGCCAGGGATTGGCTCAGTGTGAAGGCCCTGGGTTCAATCTCCAGTATGCAAAGGGAAAAAACAGAGTTGACAGGAAAGCCTTCAGATAGCCCTCTTTTAAAAATTATTTATAATTGACACATAATAATGAGACACATATGGAGAACAGTGATATTTCAATCTATGTACACATTTATCACTTTTTTGTTCTGGGAACATTCAAAATCTTTTCTTGTGGCTATTTTGAAATGTACAAGAAATTGTTGTTAGCTATAGGTTTTTAAAGTAAATTTTTATTTTTAATTGGCACATAGTAATTGCACATATTTGAGGTACACTGTGACGTTTTAATTCCTAATGATCAGACCAACATAACTGACACTTCAGACACTAATCATTTCCTCGTGTGGAGAACACTGAAAATTCTGTCTTCTCGCTATGAGGATATACACAGTAAATTGTTGACAGTAGTCTTTTCTTGACTGTTTCCAGTTCTCAGGAACAAAGGTGACTAATCAGACCACTTTGGTGCTTTGGGGGGTTTTTTGTGGGGGGTTTTTTGGTACCGGGATGGAACTCCGGTCCTTGCGCTTGCAAGGCAGGCGGCAGAACCACTGAGCTAAATCCTCGGCCCTCACTCTGGTGCTTTTGATAGATAAATCCAGCACACTTTGCTCAAAAATCTCCTGAGATCCCAAAGAGAAGAAAATTAGTGGGAACCCTGGTACACTTCTCTCCTTGACTGTCTTAAAATATTAAAGCTGTCACTGAACAAATATGGTGTGAAAGATCAACTGGAGGCAAACACAGTTTCTGAAATTGCAGGTGTAGGAATAAAATAAAATACTGGATTACTGAAGCATTTGTTTTGGAGACAGAATTTTGACAGGTTTCTCTGTTAATGCACTTTCCCACTCCTCTGCCAAGCCCAGAGACACTGGGGTCCTGCCCCTCAGTCTAGGGTTTTTCATGGCTGCGCCTGCAGCATACTGATGAGTCAGCACCCTGGGCTTTGCAGCAGCCAGGCTGGCTCCATGTGGGCTTCTCCCACTCACCCAGTAGGACTTGATCCACTTCAGGTCTTAACTGCCTTAACCCTTTGTCTCTAGGACAATAAATGGGGGCAATGATCGCCTGCTTCAGAGGGAGCAGGACTAGCAAAGATAAACATAACACTAAGCACAGAACCTAGCACATTGTAAAGGCTCAACCAGTAACAACCATTACAATTATGAAATTATATAGCCTCAGTCACAGTTTAGAGTTCCAGACCCTACATTGTGACCATGCAATATCAGCTCCACATAGAAAGTCTTCAATGCATGTCCCTGTCCCTGAAGACCTTTCTCTGTAGATACAGACGTGAATGGTATCATCATCGCACACATTTCCCACCTACAGCCAATACTCATGTGCTGGGCTCCATAGCTCCAAGGTGCTGCTGACCTGCAGCCAGCACCCCAACTGCTTCCCACTGCTCCCCTGATTCTGTTTGCACCAGGACTGGGCATCACTCCTCCACTGTGTCTCAAGTTCAGCTCTTCCTGCTATCATTTTATGCCAACAGTGGGAGGGGAGGCAAGAATCTCTCACCAAGGAAATAGAAGATGCCAACATAGCAAGATTATGAGGCATTCTTTTTTGAAAAGCGTACTTGCAGCCAAGGATTTTAATTGAACATACACCCTACAAGTGGCTCCATAATTCAGTCGTTGGATCTCTGCACATTGTATTCAACATTCGCTCTACATCCATCAGCACCTACCATGTACCTGCTGTCGGGCAAATACAAAAATTAATGAGATAAGCACATCTCACTCCACTAATCTCATCTATAGAGGACTTATGGGATCTAAGTAAGTTACCTTTTCAGTCCAAATAGAATACCGAGGTAGAACCAACAAGTTAAAGGAATTCATGAGGTTGAGGATGAGATTGCTTCTGGCTGGGGACCTAAAAAGCTGTCATGAGGGAGCAAGCATTTGTGCTAAGCCCCGATGGACAGAAGAGGGCAGCCCAGGAGGGGGCACTGTGGTGGACAGGGGTGGTGTGGGCACATAGAAGGACTAGTCTAGGGCAGCTCTTGGAAGCTTAATAAAGAGCCAAGGATTATTCTGATAGGTATTCAGGTGGGCTCCAGGGACCATCCGTTAGTCACCAGATGGATTGGGCTGGAATTGGAGGGCAGGGCCTCAGCAAGGCAAGGAGACCTCCAGGAAACTGGTCTGCCCCACAAAGACATGGAGCTAGGGCTTTTGTAAGAGGTTTGTGCTGATTGATGGAATTAGATTCCTGCCTTCTGCCATTGGTTCTTCGGATGCGTCATCCAGAACTCTCATTTAGTAAGAACAACAAAGCCCAAACTACAAAGTGCCTTAGGAGAAGGAACCCAGAGCCACTGGGAGAGCTCTCCAAGGTCAGTCTTCTGGCCATGACTGAGTAAGGACAGCAGATCTCAGCCAGATCTCATCAGGAGATGACACCGGCCATTGTTTAGCTGGCTATTTTTTTCTTTCTTTTTTGAAGAATGGACTTGATAGGGTGATATCCTTTAAGGCTGAATGACATCACCAAAAACCACCCTGAATATCACTCAGCCTCACCCTTGTAAGGAGTCTGGAACAGGCCATGCCCTGGCTATGGAAGAGAGGACAGCTGTGGAGTAACGCAGGGCAGCTACTGTGTTCAGAGTGATGTCTCATGTGGGAACTTCATGGGAACCATTTAAACCTGATCTTTAAATACATCTCTTAAGTCTGTCTTTTTTAGCTGCGGTAAAATATATGAGTATAAAATGGCCATTTTCACCATTTTTAAGTGTACGGCTCCGTGGTATTAACCACATCAAGTACAACCATCACCACTCTCCACCTCCAGAGCTTTCTCATCTTCCCAACATGAAACATTGCTCCCATGAAACACCATCTCTCCATTACTCACTCCCCCACACCTCCTAGAAACCACATCCTATGCTCTGACTGAGTGAATTCACCTAATCTGGATGTTTCACGTGAGTGGCCTTATGCGGTACTTGTCCCATTGAGACTAGTTCATGTCACTAAGTATAGAGCCTTCCAAGTTCATCCACATTGTAGTAAGTATCACAGCTTCCCTGAGGTTGAATAGTAATCCACTGCGTGTACTTCCACATTGGCTTTATCCCTTCAGCTCTCTAAGGTCATTTGAGTTGTTTCCACTTCGGGGTGTTATAAATAATGCTGCCGAGAACATGGTTGTACAAATATTATTTGGGATCCTGACTTCAACTCTTCTTGCTGTGTACCCAGAAGCAGAGAGCGGGAAGTGCCCTGCCCAGAGGTCAGGGGGCACCAATCTGCAGCAAGGCCACTGCTGCTCTCTGCACTCCAGAGGGTCCACATGTAAATTGTCTTTATTGAGATAACTATGTGGGTTTTGCCCTTTATCCTATTCACATGGTGTTTTATGTTGCTGATTCTCATGTGTGAAAGCCCTGTACATGTTGGATAAATCCCACTACAGGCTATGCTATATAATCCTTTTTATAATTTCAGCTCTCTAGTATTTCATTAAGGGTTTTTGGTATCCATATTCATACGAGATGTTGGCTTGCCATTTCTTTTTTGTCCTAGCTTTACTGATATATAATGGACAAGTAAAATCTGATATATTCAGGGAGACAATGTAAGGGTTGGACAAGCGTATATATTGTGAAATGATCATGATTACCTCAATCAAGTTCAGTAACACATCCATCACCCGTCACGCGGCAGGTGAGGGTACTTACACTACACTTCTTGTCCCACACGCCAACCCCTTTCTCTTGTTCTTTGACCCCAATGAGTGACACACACTTGTTGCTCCAGCCAGAGATCTGGGAGGCAGAGCCACTTTTATCGCATTTGGTGTTGTTCTCCCTCTCTTCTCCCCAGCAGTTCTCAGCTTAAATTGCGTTCTTACTCACGGAAGATTTCTATGACCATTCAGCCAGTGGCAAGATCTCCTTCACCCTTGTTATCTTCTCTGATTGCTTCTTGTTTCCCACCTATAGTTAGTAAAATTTGTAATTAATTACTTTCATCCATTTCCTTTTTCACCCTTGTTCTCTGCCAAGGACTACATCATTCAGAAGGGAAAGATCGTGATTATTTATTCACCGCAAATACACATTGCTTAGCTTAATGCCTGGCATCTAGGAGATACTCAGGAAACACGACAGGAAATGATACCAAAAGTACTAATGTTGGAGGATTCGTGAATTTTCTCTCCCCCGTAGCCAAAGTGTGATATTCAGGCACTGCTTGCTTAGCTGTCTTCTTTGCTCTTGATCTGTGAGGGGCAAACGACAAACCCAGTGTGAGACCTTGAGGAATTCCAGTCCTGTGTCTGCCCACAGTAGAGGAAGGAGAGTTTGGAGACCACGGCAAGTGGGTGGGAGCAAGTAAGCGCAGGAGCCCCTGGGAGCCAGGCAAGTACAGCAGAGGGCAGGGTCTCTTGGGTGGCTTTTAAGGACCGTGTGGACTTTTGAGCCCTCCTGTTTGAAGAAGACAAAATAAATATTCCTGTTCAGGCAGTTCTGATGCTTTTGTTTGTTTTTTAAATTCCTAAACCCAACCTAAGGAACAATACAGGAATTATTTCCGAAACAGACATTACACAGATGGCGTCATCTCCACATGCAGCTTTCTTAGAAGTTATGTTCTCTCTGTTGTTGACTTTAGCATCTCAGTGATGTGACGTCTTAAAGACGCTGAATTCATTCCCCTCTCTGCTCTGCCATGCTCAGCATTAGCTTTGTCCTTCTGCTGATAACATGACATAGAAACCACATCCCAGGAGAATCCAAGGACTGTGTCTTCCGGCAGCTCACCTTGAGGGACAGACAGCAAATTATCCCAAATGTTTGCCTGCAGACTTTTCTTCATATCTCTGCCAGAAATCAGTGGCCTGCCTGGTATAGCACTGTGGTTAAGAGCACAGTGCCTTGGTTCAAATGCCAATCCCACCGCTTATTAGCATGGGAGCTTGGCAGGTTACCTAGCAAGGCTGCATCTTTGTTTCTCCATCGGTGAAATGGGGCAAAGAACTGTACTCACCTCATAGCATTGTTATGACAAAATGAATTAATCTGCATTTCTTAAATTAATAGTTACTGCTTACTTTGTGTCATGCACTATGTAAAAAAAACTATTATTATATTTGTCATTATTATAGGTGAATCAATATCTTGGAAAGGTTTCTCTTACCCAAATCAGGCTCTGTCTTTGTAGTTGTGTGAAGAAGGAAGAAACTAAGAAGCCAGGCAGGGCAGCACATGCCTGTAATCTCAGCACGTGGGAGACTGAGGTAGAAGGATCATGAGTTTAAGGCCACCCTGGGCTACACAGTGAGACCTTGATTACAAAAAAGAAAAAGGAAAAGAAAGGAACAGGAAGAGAACAGAACACTGGGTTGTGTACAAAATTGCTTACTCTATTCCACTGGAAGATCTGTTTTTTTCAAATTACGATGCCATACTCTACCTAGTATAGTCAGAACTTTGCAACTATTGCACATGAATGAATAAATGGACAAATGATCGTCCTCGTAGTTAATCTCAACCCACTTCCAGAATGATGCACTTAAAACATATTTATGGAGATGCAGTTTTTTCCAACCTTTATTTTTTATTAGTGCATGACTGCAGTAAATAATGATCGCATTCCTTAGAGATTCAGTACATGTACATCACACATCTTAATTATTTTTTTCATCCCCTTTCCCTTTGCTGTCTTCCCCCTCCCTGCATCCCTTGGTCCCCTGCACTTTTGCAAAAGATCTATGATAGAATTGTTTTAAAGATTGAAAGAGATGGAAAGATTTTATACTTTCGATATCTGTTGCCAAACCACTTTCCAGAAGCCTAAAACCAATTTACACTATCAGAATCAATGGTGGAATGGCAGATTCATCATGCCCTGAACGAGATTATTTGTTGTTCTTACTGTTGGCCAATTTCATTTAAAAGTATATTTTGATAACAAATACCATATATGTACATATGTGTAATTATTTATTTAGCTGACAATAGCTGCCTTTTAAAAATGAGCTGTTACTGACCACAGCCAATACAACCTCTTGGCTGGTCACATTCTCCTCTGGTTCTTACTAACAACCCTAATTCTGGTGAAGGTGGGGTACACTTGACTGAAAAGGTCAGTACAAGGCCTGCTTTGTCAATGGGGACACTCAGATGGCACAGTCTGGCAAAGAGGTAAGAGCTGAATTGGTAGGTTGAGGTTTCTGTGAAAACTCTTAGGAAGGAGGTGAGAGTGCTCTGCTGCATGTGCTCCTTTGGGTTTCTTCCTGTCCCAGGTTGTGAAATAGATACAATGCTGGAGCAACAGCAGCCGTCTTATGACCAGGAGGAAAAGGCTGAGGCAACTGTATAAAACTCAGCTTTGATAGCTTTAGCTATGAGCCAACCACCTAATATCAGACTTCTCATTATAGGAGAAGATAAGACCGTATTCTGTTTGTCAAAGTTATTTGAATCTCTCTTAAGTGCAGCAGAATTTAATTCCTAACAAATACAGTATCTTTTGTTTCTTCCTATTTAGGTTTTTGTTTTTTATCACTGATTCATTAAAGGTCTTTTCGTATTTAATTTTTTAAAATATACTTCACAATTTTATGTCTGTAATAAGTGTGACAAATCTTAGGTCAGTTTGCTGTTTGCCTTCTAACTCTATGTAATGTGATTTTTTTTTTCTATACTGGCTGAGGATTGAACCCAGGACCTTCACACTGAGCTATATCCACAACCCTTTTTGAAATTTTTATCTTGAGGCAAGTTCTAACTAAATCACCAAGTTGTCCAGGCTGGCCTTCAGACTTACAGTCCTCCTGTCTCAGCCTCTCAGAGTGCTGGAATTATCAGCATGCACCGCCACACTCAACTGTGACATGATTTTCATTTAATATGACAGTTTACAATGATTTCTAAGTGCAACCACATCATTCTCCTCTCATCGCTTTAAAGTTTGAAAGGAGCTTCTGCAATCCTCTGGCCAATAGATGTTTATCTATATATTGTTCTAGAATTTTTTTTAGTTTCATCCACTTAATTTTTAAAATGTGTCTGAAATGATTGTGTATAGAAAAGCACATAGTTAACCAGTCACCTTAACACCATGTATCAAGTAATCCATTCTTTCTTGAACTGATTCCAACTGCAACTTTTGTCCTGTACAAAACATTACATCCAATGGAGTCTGTATTTGTACTTATTTTCTTTCATGTCTCTCGCTTTAAAACTTGGTATGTAAGTCCCTGCCATGATTTCCCTTTTCCAAAATGTTTTCAGACTTTTTGTGTTCACTCTTCCACAAGAAGGTGAGATGCATTTCACCAAGTTAAAAATGGTTTTATTGGCCCACAGTAGTGTTGTTCCATGATTACCATTTCTTTCTGGTAGAATAAACATTTCACTGTCCACGAGTACCCTACAGCTTGAGGCTGGGAAAGGGAAGGACAGACTGGAGCATGTGACCCACCCGCCCTTCAGTCTCCTCATCCTCCTGGGTCCTGGCATCAGGCTGAACATCTGTGCCCCTTTTGGAGGTGGTGTATTTTCCCCTTTAAAGTGAATAGTATTTTAGTAAAATAGTATTTTTAGTAGGAAGGTGGGAAAAGATGGTACAGCGGGCTGTTGGCTAGATGCCATTTTGAGGAAAATGTGTCAGAAAAAATAAGATGCTTTTGTGTCTGAGATAAAGGAGAAGGGGAACGCTCTTAGAGGCTTGATGGTGCCAGGGTGGAGTCAACAGGCGAGCAGAAGCCAAGGCACTGAGCATCAGAGATCAGGGCCACTCGGGAGCAAGGTGTGGCTGATCCTGGTCTAGACAGGCGTCAGACACTACAAGAACTCTTCTAGGGGTCCCGGGTGCATGGTTAGAGGGGAGAATAAGAACGCAGTGGGAAGGCGGGGCCTGCTGGAATTCCATCACCTAACAATGTGACAAAGGAAGAGGATCCATCTTTACACGTGGGGTAGGCCGATGCCCAGAGATGATATACAGAAATTCCCAACATCCTCAAATCAAGACCAGGTGGAGGAGACTTGGATCTGGTTCTGAGAGCTACTGACCCACAAAAGTGCTCACACCATGAGTGCTAGGGAGCAATCTGGACAGGAGACGTGTGGCGTTTCAACCTAGCCCAGGGGTTGCCCTGTGGCTGCAAGTCACGCTGTTGGGCAGTGGGAACTGCTTCGGGGTCTCCTGCCTCCGAGCCCAAGGGCAATCTGCAACAGAGATATGGGAGGTTAGCACAGGGAGAAAAACAGAACCTCTGTGTTATTTGTTTACATTCAGGTAAGCCCTGCATCTCCTGGCTACACTTAGGCTGTGCGGCCTTCTGCTCCTGTCCTCAGAGGTCTTACTGAGCACCTGCGATCCAATATGAGATGCTAACTTCTCAGGGCTCAGACTTCCTGCCGGGAGCTGCAGATGCCAGGGTGGAGATGGGACAGCCCCGAGGACTGTATCTTCAGTCAGTTATTTTTATTTTTTTTATTTATTTATATATTTTTTGGTACCGGGGATCAAACTCCGGTCTTTGCACTTTCAAGGCAGGCGGTGGAACCACTGAGCTAAATCCTCGGCCCTTCAGTCAGTTATTTTCAATGATATACTGGGGGCCAGGTCATCAAACTGAAATCCTTCTGTACACCATGGAAACGAATCTTAGTGCATTCCATGAGACCAAGGCAAAGGCCTCCACAAGGTAAGATTTCTTTTTCTAACTCTTCCTTTCTCATTATAAAAGCTATATATGCCTACAGTAGAAATGAACATATAGAAATGTATATAACAGAAAATAAAGATGATGATTCTAATAATTCTTCATTCAGTAACAATCAGTCTATCTTGGTAAATTTTCTTTAAATACGTGCAGATTATAATCACTTAGAGACATTTATATAGCTTTGTCTATTGTATTGATCATCTATCTACCTAGGGTATTTTTGGTTCATGTCATTAATATTAAAAAGAGGTTTATTTAAAGACAGAGACTCTATAAATGCAGACAGCACTGAACTGAATTACCTAGGCTACTCTATAGATAGTTGGGTAATACCGTACTAAACTAATTTTGCCATTATTACCGAAGACCATGATAATAAACTCAGATACATCAATACTACACTAATTTTGCCACTACTACCATGGAAAGTGATATTAAATGCAGACACATTGCCGGCATGGGGAGTGGTCCCCAGGAAAGAATGATAGATCACTGCTGTCTCAGGACATCTGGAAATATCTTTTGAGCCTAAAAATAATGGGCCACATGAGCTAATGCAGAACAGTTATGTGGCTAAATTAAGCTTCAGCTACTATCTGGAGACTCTTTCCAAAATGGGATTTTTAAAGTAATAATGATCGTGCCTTATTAATTATTTATAAAGTAATTATATCTGAGCCCCTGCTGTTTCTATCCATCCACATGATATTGAAACTGAGGCTGAGGAAAGGAAGGGACAGATATTATATGTCCATTATAGACAGTATTTTTCTAGGCTGAAATACTAAGGGTGAAATACTATATCTCAGTAAGGATGTAACCCAAGATTTTTGTATCTCTTACATAGATCCGGTTTGTTTGGATGGTGCTCCATCGAATGCATTTTGCTACATTTTCTAACATTCTGTGATGTCACCAGGCTTGCTCTAAAGTCACACTTAGTAGGGTAAAGTATATGCAGAGCAAGTGGGCGGAAGGCAAGAAAACTGCAAAGCACCAAATCATAGGACCGTGTTCATTAAGACCTCCATGGCAGCAGCCAGCTAGGCCTGTGTGCTGTAACTGAGATTCCTGTAGCCCCTCTCCGAAGAGACTCAGGGCACAGGAAAGACATAATCCTCAGACCCAGATGAGCCCATTAAACATAGACTTGATCAGTCTTCTCAGCTAGGAAGCCCAATATTAAACATCCAGAGCACATAAATGTCCTGCCAAGGCACCAGACCAACAAAAAGCCGAGCAGTCTGCTCCCTCTTACACAGAAATAAGGTCCTGGAGTCCGAAGTTGGTTTTAATGTCACATGAATACAAATTCCTATGGAAACCCAAGGGAACAATGATTATGAGTCCCTCAGGACTCTCTTAGATTCGCTCAGTGGAGGTTCAGGGAAAGCGAAGAAGTAGCTGCGCTGAGGGTTAAAATCATAACTGTCTGCTGTGCAGAATTTAAAGCTTTATGAAGCTAAAAGTCTTCCTGCCTATAGAAAATTGCTCTTGACATCTTGCCATGTTCCCTCCCAGACTTGTCAATCCATCTGTGTATGTTTATTTAAATTTTTCTCTAAATTGGGATCACGCTCTAATATTTTATCCTGCTTCTTTATTTATGATATATATTTGAAAAGTGTATTTGCAAGTGATTAAATATCTCATGACTCATTTGAAAAACTACTTAATATTCTTTGATGCATATGAATCTTCCTATATTTAAGTTAGCTCATCTTGGACATTAAAATATATTCCAAAGTTCTAATTAATGTAAATAAAAAGGCCATAAATATATCTTTCATACATTTTTTGCCACATTGTATTATTTCCATGGGACATAGCTGTAGACATTATTTAGTTCAGTGCATATGAGCAATTTTAAAGCTCATACTCTTTCCACTAGAGTATGGAAACATCCAAGTCCTCACTAACATTGAACATAATTATTACTTAAACCTGTATTGTATGACAGGCAAAGTACATATTGTCACTGCTTTAATTTGTGGTTGTCTGCTTATAGTGAACTAAATAGTTATAATTTTTTAAATTTCTTGGCCATTGTAATTTTTTTATATTGGGCATTCGTGTCTTTTCCTTTTTCCTCTTTTGAATTGTTAATGTCTTCTTAATCTCTAATTAAGTGTTTCTCTACCCTATTTATGATAATTGCTAACTTTTAAATGGGCAGATATTTTCCCTTTGCAATTTATTGTATTACTTTTACATGTAGAATGATTGCTTCATGCTGAGATAAGATACATCGCTACTGTTACTAAAAGAAACTCTCTCTTCTCCCTCTCCCTCTCTCTCTCTCACACACACACTCACACAGCCTGGATCTAGCACATTATTTTGTGTACTCTTGCTTTGCTTATTAACATCTGGAAGTTGCTATTTGTAACTATTTGCAAATCAGCTAAGACTCAGCCTGCCCAAGCTGTCAGACACACTCTCCCTTCTGTCTGTCTGGAGCTTGGTGTGAACACTCATATGCCACCCCAGTGTGTGTGTGTGTGTGTGTGTGCTCATGTGCACACCCCCAGATGTCTCTCCCTAGGTGGCGTCACGCAGCCCACAGGTCTCTGCATTGTCTAAGACCCTCTGGGCCCCATCTAATCGGAAGCAGAATTCAGTCATCTCTTCCTTCCAGTCCTGGATTGAACACCGGATATAAGGAGGAAACCCTTTTATTCTTTGTAAGAATTGAGATGCAGGAAATCTCAAATTATTTTAGGTTTAAAACAGGTCTTCCAAGAGAATGCTGGGGGAGAAAAAAAAAAAGAAATATCCAGCTTCAAGATTTAAGAGTATTTATATTTTTAAAGCCTCTGTTTTAACTAAACCAAGACTGGTTGGTTGTAAACAAGGGACCTCGGCTTTTTAAGCTTTCTTTCCTCATTTACAAACCCTGGACAACAGTTTGGGGTTTACCACCGTGATGACTACAGGAGATAATGATATTCCTAGTGCAGCGCTTCAGTAAATAGGTACCCAGTAAATGTTGGATTTGAATTTAAGGGAGGGTGAATAAAGTAAGGGCCCCCACAAATCTTTAAATTCCAACCTGTCAAAATGAGATCAAGGCTCTTTGTTCTGCAGTGTGTTTTAAGGTGCCTCCCTGGATGGAACCTAATTTATTCCAGCAACTGGCACAAGAACTGGGAAGACTGGGGTGACACTTTTGCCAAATGATTTGAAGCATTATGAAGAAGAAAATTCTAAGAAAAATAAGTCTGGGCAAAACTCAGAATATAAACAGGAAGCCTCATCTTCTACCTGCTAGGTTTGTGTCCAGATGTCACAGAAAAATAATAAAGGTTAAGGTTTTCTAAGGGCTAAGCTCCTATCAGACCTGTGCTAAGTAGGCATACGAAGTGTCATTTCACCTTGTCACTAGACTGTGTGAGGTCAATGCTGCTAGGAACACAGTATCACTAATGAGAAATGGAATCTTGTCCCAATTTGGCAGCAGTGCACATCTGCAATCCCAGCACTGTAGGAGACTGAGGCAGGAAGATCTCAAATTTAAGCCCAGCCTGGGCAACTTTGCAAGACCCTGTCACGAAATTTAAAATTTCAAAAAGACTGAGGCTGTAGTTCAGTGTGAAGCTCCTTAATTAAAAATTGCCTTTTTTAAAGTGGCACTTTTACTGAAAAATGGAAGTAAGCAGAAAAAGAATCTTGTTAGCTGAATACTCTCTCTTCTTCTTTGTGCTGCATAATTTTCATTCCTTAATATTTTATCTGGAAACTTCCATGATTAGCTACGCTGAGACCCTTGTTCTATGTTTGAAAATTCAAAATCATCAAGTGACCTTTGTCCTGAACCACATCGATAGCCAAAATCAAACCTGAGCCACCTTAATGGCTGTTTTGTACATTAAACTTACTTCTGTGTTTCCATCCTCCCATAATATAACCCCTGTATCATAAAGCACAGGATTATGGTAAGATTTAAGACATCTTTCAGGTACAAATATATCCTTTTAGCCGGAAGGATGACATTATAAGACCCAAGGGGACCGTAGGAATAATGGGTGTGGGATAAACCCCAGTGAATTATTGGCATGGTGTCTTTATGCTTGTTATTTAAAAAGAACAGAAAACTGAGCAGTGGTCAAGGTGCCTAGATTTCTTAAATGATGTACATGATTTTCCTAGTCCCTTCTGGCTCCATGAAGCTTCAGGATTGAGAGCAGTTTAGCACTGTTGCTCAAAAAACTCAAACTCAGGCCGGGGATTTAGCTCAGTGGTTTCACGCCTGCCTTGCAAGCACAAGGACCCGAGTTCAATCCCTGCTACCAAAAAAAAAGAAAAAAGAAAAAAACTCAAACTCACTATAACAACATAACACACTGAGGACAGAGTAAACTGTTGAAGAACAAGTCTGCATAGGAATTTAGAACCTGACACCTCCTTGCCTTTGTCCTGCTGTCCTGCATAGCCCACACACTCCAAATCTCAAGCCATGACGGCGTTTATTCTGGCAGTGCCCCCCGGCTTAGCTCATCTCCTCAAAGCTGACAGTGACTGCCAGCAGCCACTCATTTATGAAGAGAGTTTTTAGATGGATTAAAATGTCAGGCACCTGGACAGTTTAAATTGAGAGTCAGAGGTGTTTTCCTCATTGCCAAGCTCCCTGCTGCACAATCCCACCCCACCAGGCAGTGGGAGGAAGAGAGACAAAGTGGCTGAAGGAGCATAGACATCTATCTCAGCGTGTGAAGCAAGTGTCTGAGGGGCACACTGCCCTGTGGGGCAGGCAGCATGCAGCCTCGGATGTTCTCCTGCCTTCCTGCCAGCCCCAGTGGCAGCCCCATGTACCACCCAGATCCCGAGACACTCCCTGCAGGAAAAAAAGATCACCACCTACTTCTCCATGCAACTTTCTTTCCTTGGGGGCGTTTCCAGTTTATTAACTTACTAATTGGTGATGCTAAAATGATTCACACTGAGATATTGATGCATTAGGGCATCGGTGCTCCCAAAGATAGGGGTGTGTGTGTGTGTGTGTGTGTGTGTGTGTGTGTGTGAGTGTGTGTGTGATGAAACAGTAGCCCTGGCCATAAGTTATAAGGAAGTAATGACTGGTAGCAAAGACACAGCATAGAGAACCAGGAGGCCTGGGTCCTCAAGTTGAGCATGGTCCTTAGCTTTTTGGGTTCTCAATTTCCTATCCAAGAAAGGAGATAGTGCTCCAAGGATAGGGTCTTCGAGCGTTTCTCAGGATAATGGTACGAATACAACAAGCAAGGAGTCCTTTTCTAGGACTTTCTGCCTTTGTCCTTACCATGTAGAGTTGGCAAATAACCTGATGCCTGCCTGTGACCCAGGGACCTGGTCTTACCTGAACTGTGTGTGCATGGTGGGGTCACATTTGTAACTTGGCATATTGTCCTTAAGTATGGAGAGCTGCAGCAGGAGAAAGCAGACACTGCAGTGTAACCCAGGGTGTGCTAAAGGAGCCCATAGAGAAACCTGAGGTTGGTCCGGCCATGAACGGGTTACAGTCCAAGTTCATTAGGGACCAGCCAGAGACATTATCTCATTGACAAGTCTCGCCAGAGGCAGGAGTTATGTCTCATTAAAAGTCTCTGAAGCGCCGAGATTCTGCTTTGTCACTGACACCATTTAGTTTATAGTTCTGCCGTGTCATTATGCAACCTTTTTGTAGGGACACCGTCAAGAAGAGGCTGCGCTTAACCAATTCAAGGCAGAAAGGAAAGGAAAGGATGATAGAACCACAAGATGTCAACTTAGTAATAGCAAAGGAAAAGGCCATACCTCTATTCTGAAAAGGGGCCCAAAGGAGTGGTTTGCAAAGTGAATGCCTGATGTATGCAAGAATAGATGAATGAATGAGTGAATGAATGGGCCTTTCTCCATGGGCATAGGCTGCAAGTGGCAATACAGACAAGTCAAGGGCAAGATATGAGCCCAGGGCCACACAAATGGAGAACAAGGCAATGGAAAACAAATCTGAAGAATTGATGGGAATCTGGATAGGGATAGCAGAGAAGTTAATAGACTTTTTCTGTTAATTCTTGGCAGGCCCTGGAAATAAATTCTTTAGCAAGCTGGGCTAGAAAGCGGCATAATTTAGGAAGAAGGAAGTGCTCATGATCTATATATAACATTTTGTTTTTTAATTATCTGGGCTGATTGCTAAAACTCTCGGCCTGACAATTACATGGAAGACAACGGGAGACCATTAAGGGCGGGTCTCCATGGATCTCTCTCCTGAGAACCTGCGCGGGGCGGGCGGACAGGAAAGTTCTGACAGGCGGGGCGGCGGGCGTCCTTGGCCGGGCCCCCCACCCCATCTCAGCGGAGTCCGCCCGCTCCCCCCGCCGCGCTCGCTTTTCCGCTCGGACCACGCCCCTGCTGGTGAGGGGAGGCAGCGCGCTCCAGGCGGGGATGTGGGCGCCCAGCCAGGCCCTAGGGCGTGGCCTTCAGCGTAGGACCTGAGTTGGGGGCCGTGGTGACCTGGCTGTTGGGTGCACCAAGTGTGCGGAAAATCTGATTTGCACTCTTTATCCGCTTCCGTTGGAGGGGCTTGAGCGCTAGCGGCCAGGATTTCTCCTCCCGCGCGCTCGGGCCACGCTGCCGCTGCCGCGGTCTCCCCAGTACTGCAGCCACTTTTCCAGAAAAAGAAAAAAAAGAGTGCGGGAGGAACAAGAAGCAGAGGACGCTGCCGAGGGAGGGGAAGGACAATCCCTGGAGGGAGGGGCGGTGACTGTCTGCGTCCGCTCCAGGTGTGGGGCGCCCCACGCCGGGGGCCTCAGCGCCACCCCAGGCAGGGGGGCTGGGGCTCGGCGCGGTGCCGCCCGCAGGTGCTGAGTCATCCGGGCTCCAGCGACGCGAGGCTCTGGGGCGCCGGGGTGCAGCGTTCCCCCACCCCGCCCCGGTCTCCCCCGCACCCGGAAGGCCAGGGCCCCCGGAAAAGGTGTGCGTGCGCAGAGGCCGAGCTTCCGGGGAACAGATACCCGGCTTTCGCCGCGTTCCAGAGGCGGTCTGGACTCAAACGGGTCAGCCCTGCCGCGGAGGGAAAGGGCCCCTAAGGCTCTGCTCTCCCCTGCCTCCCGCACCAACCCTGCAAAACCGATCCTGCCTCATCCTACCCTAACTCGGGACTGGGGGCTGAACGCAGGCCCTTCTCCCTGAGCTGTATCCTCAGCCTTCTGTGCATGTGTGGGGTGTGTGTGTGTGTGTGTGTGTGTGTGTTTAGAGACGATTTCACTAACAGTTGCCCAGGCTGAGCTCGAACTTGCGACCCTCCTGCCTCAGCCTGTCAGAGGGCTGGGCTTCCAAGCGTGCGCCACCACGCCTGGATGGATTTTGTATTTCTTAGATTCTCCCTGGGCTTCAGTCCCTCTCCTTGCGGTTTGCCAGAAACTGCTTCTCTGCCCAGCTTTTTGCATTACTTCTGCGAGTCCCCCATTCCAGTCCTTGCCCAGGTCCTCTCTGCTCCTCTTCAGCCTGGTCCCACGCGAGTTCAGGCCCAGGGTTTCTGCTGCGGGCACCCGCAACACCTGGAACATGTCCCATGTTTTGTGCAAACATAGTACTAACCAGGCCAGGATTGAACTGGTCCTGTGTCCTGTACACACACACACACACACACACACACACACACACACACACACACACACGCCTCTTCGTGAACCTCCTCTCCATTAATGGCTTGCTTGGCTTTTAAGGAACTTTGTGCAGTTGCTCCTCCAGTGGTTGGCAGCTTCCCAAGGCCAAGCAGTGGGGTGATGGCTGCAGGCACGGAGAAGGGGCGGATCCTGAGGGATCTTCCACAGCGGCCACTCAGACACCAGGCAGGGTACCAGGGTGACCCGCCCTTTCTGAGCAGGGTATGTATGCGTGAAGAAAAACTCCCCAGGATCCTCCTCACTGTATCCCAAGCTGCCATTCCTGTCCGGGTGGCACCATCTTTCAGAGCAAAGAGGGGTGCTGGGAGGAAGTGGGGTGCTCGGAGCCCAGGCGGCCACAAGGGCCCAGAGACAAAGGGGACAGCACCCGCATGTCCAGTCTCCTGGCCCCATTTCTCCATGATTCACTTGGTCTCCTAGGCTGCCGAGACTTCGCACCAGTTTTCACCTGCCGATTGAGCAGAGCTCAAGATTAATGACTTGTCTGTTTGTTGGAAAAACACTCACTCTCCAGCAGTTTAAAGCCCTTCTCTGTTCTAGCAAACAGTTCGTTTTCTGCTTTTCTTACCAAACATTAACAGTTGACTTTAGTTTTTTTCCCTTAGGTTTTTGCACATCCTTGCAACGGGGTGTGTTATTTACTTAGGAATTTTAGAGGGGACAGTACTCTCTTGGCTGTTGTTGGTTGCCTTATCTGTATTCTTGAGAGATTAGGCAGGCTTGTTCCATGACACATGAGGTTTTCTTCGAGAACAGAGTCCCACACCCCGCTGCCAGGTAAGGTTAAATAGAGGACCCTCCCGGTGTCTTCGGGGCTTCTGCATATTACTGTGATGGTGCAACTGGTGCACATCTGGGCGCCTCTCCTGGGTTCTGAGCCCTCACACCCTGGCAAAATAAGAATGATTTTCCTCATCTACAGAGTATTCAGATCTGGGTTTGAACAAGATCTGGGTTTGAGCCAGCTTACTTGAAAGCCTCTTCCATTTTCTAGGCATGGAGGTTAAGAAGGCAAAATGATGTAGAATTCCAGTGTTACGGAATCAAAAATGTTTAGGACAGACAGAGGGTCGGTAATGAGGATAGAGACTGAAAGCACAGGCCAAAATCTTACAGTGTGGCTCAGACCCTGTCTGTTCAGTTACCATCTGCTGAAAGTTACTGAACCTTCTCAACTTTATTGCTTTAACCCGACACACACTTAGCTGAGAAGCTTCCAGAGGTGCTTAATCAAGGATAAGCTTGAGTCATTTGTAGGAAAATAAATACACCTTGAGTCCACAATGTTTAGAAAATAAAACGGACACACAAGCTTAAATGTGGCATGGTTTCTCTTATATGAGACATTCAAAATATTAATAAGAAACAAAATGAAAGCTGGGTAACAGGAAATCAGGAAATAGCTCTTTTGCAAAAGGGAAGAGGACCAAGAGTTGGAGGGAGAGAGGGGAGGGGAAGAGAAGGTAGAATGAGTTGAGCTGTGTTATGTCCATGCACCAATTCCCCCGAGGAATGTAATCATTCTGTACTGCAAACATGTACCAGTAAAATCAAACAAGTTGAAGGGGGAAGGGTAACTGAAATTGTTTTCTTAAACTAACAAAACTTGTATTTCCACTCTTGACTTCTTCATCTCTATGCACACAAGCTAACTTCAGTCTAGGAAAAATACCATGTATGCGTTCCCCATCCTCAATATTTTCATGCAAAAGCCAGTTTAAATCAAGGACAGACTTTAAAAGTAAGTTGCAAGATAGTCATGTAGCCCTGCAAGTTGCGCTTTGGGGGAGCACTTGCTTTAGTGAGGCCCTCTAATGCCTGGAAGGGTTCCCCAGTAATACAGATCTAAGAGTCAGAGTTTTCATTTATTCCAAATTGGGATTAATTATAGCCATCTCTTCAAGATTGCAGCAAGAATTAAATGATATCACATGTGAGAAAAGTGCCTGACACATCATTGTCTCTCAGTAAACTAAAGCTTACTATTTACCTTACTATTTACCTTGTTATAAAGAGAATTGATTGGATGGTCGACTTATTATTTCCTACAAAAGCCTACAACCAACCATTCTTCTGTATAAGGAAATGTGGGTTCCTATTAATATTAGTACAATTTTCTGTTGTTGGAATGCATACTTTTAAAACCTCAGAGCAATGAAAGATGTGTGGAAATTATCCAGAGTCATCTCGGGAAACAAAAGATAGTAGTGGAGTTGGTTGCCAGAGTCAGAAAGGGCTGATTCGGTCACTTTACGCAGGAGGTGTCAGTCGCTTGTTCTGCAGATGGACTATGAACTGCAGATGTCCCTGGGAGAGGAACAGAACATTACTAGAAGATTCCTAAGAGACCTTCGTCTCTTTAAGAAGGGAAGACACATTGAGCTGGGGGTTGGAGGAGAAATGAGAAATTGAGCAACGGGCTCTGAAAGATACTGTCTGCCAAGAGGTTGATGAGACTTTAAAAGGAACTAGAGGGATTTATGCTTCCAGTCACAATAGAATAACTGCTACCAGCTGTAAAGCCTATAAAACTGGGCATTGCAGTGGATAATAAGCAACCCAAGATTGTTATTCCTGAGACAGGAAAATGTACAGGGTGAATCCCAAAATCTCCAACACCCTAATGGGGGAAATCTCCTAACCACAGCAGAGAGTGCTGAAGTCCAGCAGTGCCTGGAAGATCAGCTGAACAGACAGAAAACTTCAGCAAGGCTAAAATAGCTGTATCTGCAGAAGGACACTGGAAAGAAGGCACCGAACACTGTAAAGCAGGAAGAGATGATCTGGAGCTCACCAGACAGCAGCTACTAAGGAGGAATGGACAGATACTACAGATTGTTACAATGCTGGGGGGAAAGCAGAGTTCTGACCCCACAAGGGTGGAGAAATCTCAGTACTCTTTATTAATATCCCTGGAATCCATCTAAGACATTGGAAAAGCTTTGCTTTAGAAATCATGACCACATTCCAGAGCAGGGATCAACAAACCTTCTAATAAAAAACAAGATGGGGGCTGGGGATTTAGCTCAGTGGTTCAGGCACCTGCCTCGCAAGTGAAAGGTCCCGAGTTCGATACCTGGTATCAAAAAAACAAAACGAAACAAAAGCAAGATGGTAAATATGTTTTTCTGAGCAGGTCACGTGGTCTGGGCACTGACTACTCAATTTTGCCTGATAGCACAAAGCCAGCCACAGATGATGCATAAGTGGATAGCACTGTGTTCCAGCAAACCTTTATTCTCAAAAATGTGGAATAGCAAGACAGACATGGAAGTTCATACAGGCTCTAAGGAAGTGCCCTTTCCACACCTGAGGTAACAAAGCCTAAAAGCTCAACCCTGACAAATCACAGGAGAAGGAGGATTTGGAGATTCAAGGGAGAGGGGTTTTGGCTTTCTACAGATCCTGTAACACAATACAAAACACAATACAACACAAGCTCCACGTGATGATCTGGTAGTCAGACTGACTGCTAAATAAGAACTAACACTCTGCAGAAGGGGAATACAGAATCCTGCAGCATAGCTCTCAAAATAACCACTATTCAATCAAAAACCCACCACACAGGGCCAGGGATTTAGCTCAGTGGTTTCACTGCCTCCTGCACAACCGCAAGGGCCCGAGTTCAATCCCCGGTACCAAAAAAAAAAAGAAAGAGAAGAAAAACCCATCATACAAAAAGAGGCAGGAAAATATAATTAAGAAAATACCAATCAATCATAAGCAGCTTGAGGTGGCTCTGACATTGTGTGGAGTAGGAAAAGAGTCTCAATCAGCTGTGAGAAATAATGTTCAAATAATTGACTGAAAATATATTCAAAGCATAAAAGGGAAAGCGTGGTCTAATGAACAAAGAAATAGGAAATTTCAGTACAGAAAACTGTAAAAAAAAAAAAAGTCTAGATCGATTTTTTTAGAATTAAAAGATACAGTAACTGAAATGAAGAATTCAGTGATGGTCTTAACAGCTTATTGGAGTTGACCAAAAAAATAATAAATCAGTGAACTTGAGGACAGACTAGCTCACATTATTCAATCTGAAGAAACGAGAAAAAACATTGAACAAAAATGAAGCTAGGCATGGTGGCATAATACGCCTTTGCTACATAGCAAGCCCCAAAACAGCCTGGATATAGAGTAAGACTATCACACACACACACACACACACACACACACACTCAAGAAACTGTGGGACAGTACCAAACAACATGATACATATCTGATTGGAACTTCTGAATGTGAGGAGAGTAACAATTTGAAGCTGATGACAAAACTTCTCAATCTAATGAAATATATTACAGATCCAGAAAACTTGGCAAACCTTAAACAGAGAAATATTTTCAAACATTAGATGTAGGCATATTACAGAAGAGTTGCTGGAAATCAAAGATGAAGAGAACGTCTTAAAGTTAATGGCCAAAGGTGATAAGTTATAACTGTCAGATGAGCCAGGAGAGATCAGCTGAGGAAACCAGGGAAGGAAAAGAGACTGAGCACAAGCGAGAGTTTGCAGAGCCAAGGGCAAGAGATGACTGGGTTTCACAGACAGATTTGGGAGATGTGTAAGCCATCTGCACTTATATACAAAACTCCCCATACTTGTGCATTTTTCTGGAAGTACCATAGTTTGCACAAAATTCTCCAAAGGGCCTTTAATACTGGGAAAAGTCAGAATCATTGCTTTAGGGTCCAGAGAATCATCAGCTTTATCACTGCTCTGACAGCGAGGCACCATCTGCCTTGGTTTTTTTTTATTATGCATAAATAATTAAAATGAAAATAATTTCAGCATGATGGGGAGAGTGGCAAGGTCAGCAAAGAAAAAGATGCTGGGGACACAAATGTCTTCCTGGTACTTCAAGCCACCCAAAAGGGTGACTGCCTCTTTGGGAGGTGACTGATGCATAAATGCTAGAATCAGACCCCTGGGTCTCTCAAGGGGAGCATGTCCCCTGACTTGGGAAATGTCCATTTCCTGGAGTGTGGACATGAATAAAGGTGACCTCTGTGTGTTTTCACTTCCCATTCCTTCTCCTCAGGGTACCCCCAGAGGACCATGGAGGTCCACAGCTACAGGTCCTTCAAAGAGGCTTGTGTGGTATCATCCTTCTCTCCACAGAATCCCATCCACCAGTCCAATTCCTAATCTCTTTTGTTGCTAGGAGCATTATGGGATGCTGCATCTACACTCCAGCTTTTGAGACTATTCTCTGTCATCCGAAACCTCAAAGCCTTTTGCAGAGAGAAGCTGATTTACAAGTTTCTTACCAAACTTGTGTACTCCTGCCCTGGGAACTGACTGATTGGAAGTGACTTTCATAGTGATAACGAGGCTGGAGCCATTCGTATTGTTCCAATTTTCTTGTTACCCTCAGGAACATCTCATGATGCTCAAAGCACAGTGACTCATCACTTCAGAGAGGAAAGGCTAAATTGTGATTCTATGAAAGATTTGTTTTGCAGAATTTTATATTTTCCTGTTCCAGTTTAAAGACCAATGCAGGAAATGTGTGTATAAAATTTAGTTAAGCAAAACCAAATAAAGCAGGTCTACTTTTATATTTTTAGAGTTGTATTTTTTTCCTCCCCCTCCTTTGCCTCTTTCTGGGAGAAAGAACTGGCAAACAGGAAGCCTGGACATGCTCATAAATTCTCTCCACACTGCAGAGAAATACTTCACTATGAAATGCTGGAGAGAGCATCAAGAACCAGTTGTTTGAGGAGCAATCCTCAGACGTCCTGGATGCTGCAGAATTTTAATCTTCTACCCTGGTGCCATCACAAGAATATGGTGCTCCTGAGGTTTTTGGGTTTTGTTTTTTCTCTTTTATTGCCAGCTATTGTTTAATGCCATGACAAAAGGAACAATTTGATGTCAAGCAAGGACAGCACAGTTTTTTCCTGCTAACTTTAAGTTTCTTTCTGTTTTTCTTTTGTTTTTAAATGAGAGAATGAAAACTCAGAAGGTATTTGCTGCACCCTGAAAGCTATTTCCAGCCTTGGGCTGTACAGCAGGCACTGCAGGGTTTAAGGAACCTGGCATGAAAAAGGAGCTCTCTGCTTGCTGTGTCATGAAGAACATGATAAAGAGAGTCTGCCTGACATATTTGATTAATTCTCCTTTGGGAAAAGGATGTGACTTACTCTTAGTTGCTGAGTTACAGGTCTGTTAAGTTCATTTCTGACGGAAGAAGGGCACTGAGAGAGTAAAGAATGGACCAGCCACCTGAATGGGGGTGTGGCCTGACCTGAACATGAGCCCAGTTGTGAAGTAGCAAAGCCATTGAGGTTCTTACCCTTGGGAGAGTATATTGGCCCACTCTCACCGAAACCTGCTCCCATCTCTGCACTTTCCTACCCATGTCTGGGTTGCATTCGTCACCGAGGGGTGGATCTATATCTGTTCTCTTTGGGATGGAGGCTGAACTCTGAGAAGAGTAGAATAGCCCACAAATCTACAAATAGCACATTAATTTTCAAGCCTTCATATTCTTAAAAATAAGGAAGGGTGGGAGGGGATAGTTATGAAGTCATTTTAGACTTTGTAGCTGGGCCAGTGAAGGAATTTTCTTGGCTTAGAATAGAAAAAATTTAGAGCACCCTGGAGCGACAGGACCTAGCCCATGGATCAAATCTCTGGATAGCATCTTGGGATTTCCTGGATTCAGAAGGGAAACTGAGAGGCCATACAGACCACTCCTATGCTTTCCCAACATCTGTGTACTTCCAGACAGTCAAGAGCCACTCCGCTCTACAATGATTCACAAAGGAGAGATGGACCAGAGATCCTGTCTTCCCAGCTAAAGTGTAGATGCAGCATAAGAAAAAGCCGTAATTGAACTTTTCATATCAAAGTTGTGTGAGAAAACTCCACATTGAGTGCAGCTTACTGCATCCTCAGTGACTAATTGACCTTGTTCTTTGGATCTTATTTCTGGTGTTCATTCTCCCACCCACCCCAAGCTTGAGAAGTAATTGGGAAAGAGAAACACTCTACCCATCCATTCTTCACCTTGCATCAGACCATGATAAAGTTGAGGCATCAGTAATATTTATCATCAACCCTATAGTCACCTCTTTCTAGAGTTCCCTCTTGCTGTCAAATAAAGGAGCATGCAAACAGGTACAGAAGAGAGCAGATGTATTTATCAGCACCTCAACTTAGTTATGTTTCTGATGTAAAGAGCTTTCTTCTCAAATTCTTATTCACACTAAGATATAAATAACTGATATTAAGAGTTTCCACCAAGCAAGGGCATATGCATTTTCAATGCATGGATGAAACAACACTGGTGATATTTCAACAGTCACACAACAGTTTGAAGTGAGGCTCTTCCATTCATCCTTGTACTAGGCTAATCATTAGCTTCTCCACATGTGTTTTCCTTGACTCTCAGAAATAAACTGATACTCATAATTTTTTATCCCAAGACCAATATTTTAGTATAATTCAAAATTCACAAAACTGCAAACAATTCATAGCTCACTCAACAGGAATGAAGTGTTTGGCTACAAATTTGGAGTCCCCAGTAGGTGTTTAGAAAGAGCAAAAGCATTACAATCACACTCACAGGAGGAAGCCACTTCCTCTCCTGTTGGCGTATGCCAGCGTTGGTAATGTGACTAGACAGGTCAAGTAGCCATGTGAGGCTGTGGAAAATCAGTTGACAAGCCTTTCTGAGAACCAAGGGAGACCTTACCTATCTTGATCACAAGTTTTATCTCTCCTCCTTCCAGGAACTCCACCCCCTGATGTGCTCACCCCTGGACCACAGCACAGCTGTTCTTGGCCCCAGGATGCAGTGTACAGGGACAGCACAGTGGGGACACCTGCACTATAGACTGGAGAACTTCAGGCCTCTCGCTGCTCTACCTTAAGATTCTTAATAAGGGAAAGGGGTGCAAATCATCAGGCTCCAGGACAAAGTTTTTATGGCTCCTCCCAAAATAAATGATTATATAACAGTAAAGCAATACATGCCTAGTACCATATGGCTGGGGAAATTCCTTCCAGTCTCAAGGTCTAGGCCACATGAATTAAGAGAACATCGTTCTCCAGGCAGTAGAGGTGTGAAGTGTATGGAAACTGTTGATTTCAACAGGACCACTGGAGCAGGTGCTAGGGCAGTGAAATTTGCATTATCCCTGGATTTCAGGGAACTCTAATGAATCCTGACAAAGAAGGGAGCAATGACATAGCCTAACACCAAGGCCTTCTGGAGGTAAAGCTGACCATTAATAGGCTCTTCTGCAAATGGGCTGAAGAGGAGAAAAGTCCAAGAGTGCCCTGGTAGAGAGTCCATGGGCAAGTAACGGACCCTGAGCAAGTTATTTCATCTCTTTGAGCCTAAATGCTACAAGGAGATTGTCCATTCCACATATATAATCTTATAAATCCCCATTTGTGGAATTTTGATTCATAAAACTATGATGTACTATAGAAACATGAGTCTCACATAGGGTGGGAAAATCCTTAAGCTATAGATCATCCAAATGATTAACTAAATATCCATGGACAGCTATTGAATTAGTAAGGTAGGGATGTGATAAGAAAGTAGCAAGACCAAGTGGCTTGTATGTTTAGCTTTCATGGTCATTTTAACTTTGGGGAAGAGCCAGCAGTCGCACAGGTGCCAGATCTGGTGAATGAGATGGATGAGGACACACTGTATGTTTTTATTTGACAGAAAATGCAGTAAATTTTTTTAATTGGTTCACGACACCAAGGCAGCCACAACTTGCAAAAGAAGACTTCCAGAACTGCTTCAGAAAGTGGCAAGGAAGAAGGAATATGTGTCCGTAGTGAGGGGAAGTACACTGGGGTGAGTTACTGGTTATACATCTTTCACCATAATAATTTTTAAAATTTGAATACAATTTATTATCAGACCTTTAAAACAAAATTTGTCTCACAGTCCTGGATGCACAAGTATGAGTATGAGGTGTTGGCAGCAGGGTTAGGTCCTGGCAGGCTATGTCTCTGCCAAACCCTGTCCCTAGCTTCTGATGCTTTGCTAGCAATCTTTGACTTTCCATGGTTTGTAGAAACACCACGAAACATTTCTCCTTCATGTTCACATGACATTCTCCTTTGTGTGTGTGTCTGTATATCTGAATTTGTCCAAACCTCCCCTTTTTTATGACACTAGTCGTACTGGATTGGGGCCTTCCTACTCCTGCATGACATTACCATATTATTTACAAACATGATCACATTCAGAGGTACTAGGGAATAGGACTTCCCTGCAGGAATTTTGGTGGGACTAGTGGGAGATAAGAGCAGGCAGCAGACCCACACATTGTGAGTTTTTCAGATATGCCAAAAACAAGAGTTGTGAGATCATGGAGACTTCCATCCAGATTTGGGAAAAAAAAAAAAAAAAAAGGCCTGGGAAGCCAAGCAATGTGGCCCTAAGAGGGAGATGTAAGAAACAGTAGAAATGAAGCCAAATGAAGAGTAGATACCCCTGAGAAGGTGGAGATGCCAGGAACTTGAAACGTCTCCTGAGGAAACCCACAAGCAGCATGTGAAGGCAGCCCAAGAGATGGGCTATGCAGGTTGCAACAGCAAAGACAGAGAGCAGGGCTGGCCAAGTGCTCAGGAAGTCGTATTTGCCACCAGGTGTCCCTGGTGCTGGACAGGAAGCTTCAGGCCCTAATGTTTTACCTTCTGGGTTTCAGTCTTGCTTTGGTCTGATTCTTTTCAATCCCCTATTCCTCCCTTTTGGAGTGGAAATGTTTACCCTATACCATTATTCCTTAGGAATATATAACTTGTTTGGTTTTTTTAAACAGGAGTACCCAGCTAAAAGTTTGCCTTGAGTATCAGAGGAGACTTTGTATTGGATTTTTGAGCAATGCTGTAACTGTTGAAACTTTGGGGAATCGATTAATGAGGTGTTGGTTGTATAATATTAGTGGAAATTATGAACTTGTTATTGTCTGTATTTGGAGATCAAATATGGTTTAGGGAGATGTGTTTGAGTATCAAGTCAACAAGAGGTGGAAGGTGATAGTTAAGCTTCATTGTCAGTTTAACTAGATTAAGAGACTGCTGGAGAGGTACTTGAATCTTGGAGGCATGGTACTCATGGGATTAATCCACTGATGTTCATAGCTGACTGCACTGTTAAGAGGAGGGGCCCAGTTGGAGGTGGGTCACTGGAGGTGTGCCTTTACGGGGTGTGTCTCTTGCTGGCACTCATTCCAACATGTTCTGCTTCCAAGCTACTGAACTAAGCAGCTTTGCTCTGCCACGCCTTTCTGCCATGTCCTTTCTGCCTTGGAGCCATTCAACCATGGACTGACGCCTCTGAAACCATAAGCCAAATTAAACCACTCCTCACATAAGTGGCGGATGTCAGGTATTTTGTGCCAGCAACAGGAAAGCTAATATAGTAAGTTAGATGTTTTAAATGAATTTTCAAATTTCAATGTTTTCAATTTAATGAGTTTATCAGCTATTGTCCCATCATAATCCAAAGAACATCTATAAGGCAAAGTGGCACATTTTAGGATACACATTTTGAAACCATTTCCAATCTGACTAATGGAAAGCTAACATTTTCCCAAAAGTATGGGCCTCAAGGCAATGTCCAAACAGGTAAAGCTTGGGAATAGGAGCTTGGATGACAGCGCTAAGAGCTTGACTGAAGGAAAATGTTGGACCCTGCAGTGAAACCAAGGTAGCTCAGAAACAAAGTCTCATCTTAATGTTTGTGAACCCAGACACACATACTAAAGAAATGAGACAGAGGGTGGATAAATATGTCCTCAGTAAGGAAAGAAGCATGGAACAGAACAAGCACAGGTAAAAAACAAACAAACACAAAAAAACAACCTCTTGGTTACCTTTCAAGCACTTGTAGAAGATTGTTTCTAGTTGAAAAGCTCTTCAGTAGCATCACTACAATGAAAAGGCACTTAAGCTGTAGATGGCAAGGAGCCTCCTTACCATAAACACGGGACCATTGCCTGTGGTCGATTTCCAATTAACATTCTTATAGAACTGAACTGTTGTGTAACAGACACCGGTGGGTTACTATACCTGCCACCTTGTCTTTTTATTCAAAGCCACACAGCGAGAGGGAAAAACAGAACATAAAATTCTTTCATTGCTCCTTTGGGCAATGACTGTGCATTTTTATCAGTGTTTTATGATGGTATGGCAGGTCCTCCAGTAATTTCTCTTCTCTTTTTAAAACACTAAAAATATAACATGTGTTTACTGGAATTTCAGCAAAAATTTGAGATGAAATGCCTGTTTATGTTTCTGGAAAGGACATAAGTATACATGAAAGCATAGGTAGCCCATTCCCTTAGAAAGAAATTACAGTAAAAGCAGACCCTCCTCATTTAGCCAAGGGCCCCTTGTTTCTGAAGTAGAAGGGGATGCAATCGTGCTTAGGCAAGAAAGGCCTTGAGTTCATCACTCATTTGGTTTGCAAGTTCACTGAGGGAGAAATAACCCACGATTGTATTGGAAATGCAAGCCTAGCTGTTGGTATTCTATATTTCTCTTCCTATTGATCATAGAGATTAGATATTGCTCTTATGGAGATGAGTCATTAAAACTTTAATTTCTAAGCAAAAAAAAAAAAAATCCCTAAAGACTTGGTGGTCTGTTTTTCTCCTCCAGCTCTCCCCTTCCTAAATGCAATTTCTCTTTGGGAGGCTGCAGATGGCCAGGGAGACTGGTGCAGGCGGGAGTGGGGACAGAGGTACCCAGAGCAGAGCTGGTGCTGGGGCTCTTACCGGTGAGAAGCCAGGGTCTGGTGGGTCCTCTCCCTGCGTTCTGGTCCTCCCTGCTTTCAAGCTTTCTCTCCCATTTATGCTGCTATTAACTCCTCTCCTCCTCCCTCCCCACACCATCACCTCAAAAATCTTTTCCGGCTCACTTTGGCGGGGGTGTGGGGGTGGGGCGGGTGTCTGATTTATTTTGGCATCAGAAACCCACAGGAGTTGGCGTGCCTGTGCCGTCAGAGTCCGTGGGAGGCTTTGACTCCCGACTCAGGCGCTCATGACTCAGGCCCTCCTGCGACCCCGCCGCCTCCCTCTCCTGCCCGCCAGGCGCAGTTGAAGGTGTAAGATGCACGGAACCAGCGGTCAGCTCTGCAGGGGGCCCGCCGCCTTCCTGATTATGCAAAGGGGGCTCGGGTCTAAGTACTTTACAAGCAACTGAAGCGAACCAGCCATTTCCCTTTACCCGGTACTGGCTTATCAGAGGCCGCGACAAGGGCTACAGGTGAAGAAAGGAGCGCGCAAGGCGTGGAGCAAGGGCGCCCTCTCTGGACGCAGAGTTAGACCCGGCGAAACCCCGCACGCCAAGCCCCAAGCAACTCACTTTGCAGAGGAGAAAACAGAACCAGGAACAAGTTGTAACATTTCCTCCAGAACCTACTACTCCTGGCTTTATTATTTTCTCCCTTTTTGTCTTTCTTTTTTGTACGTTGATGGGGACCAATTTGATGTTCTGTATACATATTCATTGCACATTGATCAGTAAGTTATTAACATACCCACCGTCTCATTCACTAAACACTTCCCTGTGGTGAGAACACTGAGGAGCCTCTCAGGATTCTGACCCCACAAGGGCCCCTCCCTGGAGCGGATGCATCCTGGCTCCTCGCCTTGGCAGAGCCCAGGACAGAGAAGTGGAGGAGGGGGGCGTTGTCCCCGGAGAGGGGACGCAGGCCTACAGAGCACCACTCTACCAGTGCCTACATGCCTTGCTGCAGAAGCATTTTGCAGGATACCATCTGCAGCCGCAGTGCTGTTTTACCTGCTTTGTGACTGGCTGATTCACTCTAGAATCTCAAGTTCCACAAACCTAGAATTTCCTCAAACACAAACTTATTGAAAAGATTGCAGAAATAATTTGTATAAAGAAGTCTGACCTAGGTAATATTGATTTCTTTCACCCTCTTTTTTTAAAAAATAGGAAGATATGTATTGATAGGAAAGCTCCTGAGAGGCAGGAGGGGTCCTGAGTGGGAACCCAAAGACCCCATTTTACAGAGAAGGGGTTTTTTTGGTACCGGGGATCAAACTTGGGACCTTGGGCTCGCAAGGCAGGCGCCCAAACCACTGAGCTAAATCCCCGACCCTTGCAGAGAAGTTTTATAGAGTAAAATCCACGTGGATACAACGTGGACCACAGCCATGAACGTCCAATAAAGTTACAAGTACAGTCACTTAGGGAATGGTGTCCAATTGGGAAGCAAGTCACGTAGCAAGCATACAAGGACTTTCAGTAAGGGTGGGGGTCAGGGATATTTCCTGGAGAGGCTGGGTTAAGACCTTGACCCCCCACCCAGGTGATTGATACCTATTTAGAATATCAATCACTGCTATTTATCCCAGGGGAAGCACAAGAGTGTGTAGTTTCTCTCCTTTTACAATTCTGGCCTTCAGTGTATATGCTTTGGGCCACAATTGTCCTCTGAGCTGAAGGCCCAGCTCTGTATAACCAGCTGTAATAATTATAACTGACTTAGCTGTCTACAATACCAAGATCCCCCAATAACCTCCCAGCAAATCCCCTTGGCTTAGGTTGGTCTGACCCTTTCTGTATGTACAGCCAGGAAGTCTGATTGATGTGGTGCTGTGGTTTGTTTCACCTTTGTCCTGACCTTCTCGAGGACTTAACCCTATCTTTCTGCCTATAATATTTCCACCTAGCTCATCTATCTATAATATTCCCCCCTCTGAAGAAGTATCCCAATCTGTTGTGAGGGGGCAAGGGGCGATGACCACTTGAGCTACTTTAGGCTGAAGGGGGTCGTAGTTGTATACCCTCTTTCTTTGTAACTTTTTTCCTCTTTTTCATTTTGAAAGAATGAGTGACATCATGCTAGATACCTATAGTAACAAAGATATACAGAGATATATAGATATATATGGTAGATATATGTGGTATATATAGATAGATACATATAGTAACACAAATTTCATGTGCATGTACCCTAGATCTGGTGTGCGGTTCCTAAAACTGCTCCTAACTTTAGGATGGACTATCTGTTATAGGCTGGATGTTGGTGTCCCCATCCCCAAATTGATGCACTGCAAGCCTAACCCCCATGTGATGGTGTTGGAAGGTGATTTCTTTGGGACATGACATGGATCATAAGGATGGGGCCCTTGCAAATGGGATTAGTGACCTGTAAAGGACCCTAGGGAGCTCTCTAGCTTTCTGTTTGTCATATGAGAATCAGGAGAAGGCTGTCATGCACAGCTAAGAAGAGAGCCCCCACCAGAACTCAGCCACACCAGCGTCCTGATCTTCTACTTCCAGCCCGCAGAACTGCGAAAAACGAATTCCTTTTGTGTGAGCCACCCAGTCTATGATTCTGTTTCAGCAACTAAAATTAACCAGGACACTTTCTATGCCAAAATGTAGCTCTGTTGTATATTAAATGTATAGAATATTGCATAAAAGTAACTTTATCATTATCCTGAAGCACTTATCAAGCCCCATTGTGTTATGTCTCTTACATGGAATTACCATCAGCATCATCAATTAATGAACATGATAAAGAAATCCTTGTTAAAACCCTAACCACATCTGGATATAAACAGAACTAAATAGATAAACATTACAGCTTTTGCTCAAAATATCCTGAACAGATACAGTTGATGTTTGAGTCCGTTTTTCGTTGCTGTAACAGATTACCTGAGGCAGCTGATTTATGAAAAGAGGTTCATTTAGCTCATGGTTCTAGAGGATGGAAAGGTAAAAATTAGACACTGGAATATGATGAGGGCTTTGTGCTGTATCATTGCATGGAGAGAATATATGTCACAATCTTCTCTTGAGAAAACTACCAGTCTCAAGAGAACTAACCCAGTCTGGAGAGAAGGATCTTAATCTAGGCATAAGGATGGAGTGCACCTGACCTAGTCTTGGGTGTTTTGTTACAGCACTGGAAATGGCAGCTAGTCTTTTCCTCATCAATTCTAGATATCATTCCAAGTGACTTTCACTCAGTCCAGCATCTGGTCTTTCAGATCTCATCAGTGTTTAAACTGGGAGTGAATTTGGCTTCAGTTTCAGATAACTTTAGTTCAAATAATTCAGCACCATTAGGGCACCATAATCTAAATGAAATTCTGAAAATGTGATCTTTCTGCTTTGCAGCAATACTATTGCTTTCTCTGCCAAATCCAAGGAGTATGTGTATGTGTGTGTGCACACACACACGCATGTGCATGTTGGAAGTTGGAATGGATTGTTGGACCGAGGGCTTTAATGTTTGCATTTGGGGCTCTTTGAAAGTCCCAGCCACCCAGTGAGCCCTCTCTAGCATTCAAGGTTTGTGCATCTCTCTATTCCTCTGTGCAAAGTCTCTCCATCCATGGCAAACTCATTCGCAGCCCTCTCCAATGGAGTAGGCATCCATTCCCAAGGAGAGAAATATCTGCAGCCACCAATCACTGAAGGGATCCACCTTCTCTGGATATCAGCTCCTCTGGGCTTCCTTGCATCCAATGTTCCCCTAGATTCCTAAGAAACTAGGGTGTTTCTTTTGTCTTTTTCTTTCTTTCTTTTCCTTCTTTCCTTCTTGTTACTTAAGGAGTGAAGTTTTTCACATCCTTCATCCTAACCAGAAGCTGACCTCCCTTCCATCTTTAATCTGTAAAATCATTAGGATGTCACAAAAGAAACTGGAAACACTTTGTGTTTAACAGATATCCGATAATGAAAAGACGTTTTCCCTCACTCCACCAGCCCTCTGTAGTAAGGCACTTTCCCCTTTAATGACCTACATCCGAGTTGCTAACGTTGCCTGACTGCATTTGTTGCTGAAATGAGTGAGGCTGGAGGTCAGGGGTCCTGGCTGAGAGTGTGACAGTGACAGCTGTATGCAGCCAAAACCCAGGCTCGCCACTCAACACCCAGTGTCACAGGAGCTGTTGCAGATGCCATGCTGGATGGAGTTCACACAGAATTACACAGAAAAATGGATTCATGCCAGGTCCAAGGAATATTTTATCTTAACTATGCTTTTTAAATGCTCTCTCAAAAATTCAATATGAAAAGATTGGTAAGAATACAATCATTATAATGTGACAGTCTTACATAGTTTGGGTAATTTTCTAGAAGTCTATGGGCATATTGGTTGGATTGTTTAGACTTTATTCTATATTGTAGATAACTTTTCTAGTTTGTATAGTATTAGGGTATGAGGGAAAACTTTGTTGTTTTTAAGGCAGATTCCAGGACCAATCAGGTAGACACAAATGACATGTGATTATTATCTTGACACCTGATTGCAGGAAACAGCTCTATACAGGGATTATTCTCAGTTGGTACAAGCAGATAATGACAGCTACTGGGTACTTACCCATTTAACCATATGCCAGATACTATAGGGAGCACTGTGAGAGAGTGCCTTCAATATTCAAAAACTTGCCCAGTTGGTGGGTTTTATCACCACTTTATATTTAAGGAAACTGGCAGGAGAGGTTAAATAATTCATACATTCAATAAATATTTATGGAACATTCATTATCTGCAGGAACAGGGATGGATGCTTATTATTGATGTAATAAGACAAGCTTATAATTTAATGGAATGGAATTACCAAACATCTTTTTTCTCACCTTTTGAGTTTTGTGCTAAATGAGAAATAAGTTGGCAAACATTGAAGCAAAGATTAAAATATCAGTGAGGGTAACAATAAAGCATTTGTGATTTTCTACCCCGGTCACAGGCCCTGCTGGAAAGATGGAGGTCTGACTTTCTTCCTTCCTTCCAGGATAAGACTCTTTCCCAGGATGCAAAGCAGTCCAGGGCACTGTTCCCACCAGGAGACCAGCAGCAGAAAAGAGAAGTCTTATACGGCTAAGCCACCATGTCCTATTCTTTCCCCCAAGCTCTCTGAAATGACATATCATTGTCTGAGAAGGAGTGTAGAAAGAGGCACAAAGATTCTGCCAATAGAAGCAACTGCACTGTAAACAGGAGCTCAGAGGTCATTTGGCATGGAAGACATTAAAGAAAAAAGTTTGATGTGCACTTAATTTATTCTGATTTATATGTGCTCTGTGAACCAGAAGTATAGAATACGACAAGAATGTGCAATAAGAGAACTCCCTGTGGTACAACTCCCAGTGCAGAGGAGGCTTCCAAGTCAATGGGCCACAGCTCCCAGTGCAGATTGAGAGGCTTCCAGGCCAATCTACAACCACTTCCAGCACAGACGAGGTGAGCCACGCGGGTCCCAACAGCACATCTCCCCCACCCCCACCATCAAAATGAGAAGACACGTAAAGAAGCCTCGGAACCAGACTTGCAGATCACCTACAGCAACCCTAAAGGGAAACGAGATGTAACACTCTGATCGTCAACCACCTGGACTCCCTGAACTAGCAACAAAAGAGGATCTGGAAAAAATGAAATCAGAAATAATTTCTCACATAACAGCAGAGACTGTGCCCATAGTGCAAGACATGATTAATAAATCTAGAGAAGACACAGGGAAAAAAAAAAAAG
>NW_004624758.1:20136942-20163936 GCF_000247695.1 Heterocephalus glaber
ATCAGGTAGACACAGATAATGTGTGGTTATTTTTTTGACACCGGGTGGAAGCAACTTTCCAATGAGAGTAATGGTGCATAAGGAGGTCTCATGGAAACCGCAAGACATGTGTGGAGTTGTAGTAGTTATTTGAGGTCTAAGCAGGCTTTAAATGGTAAAAAGGCTTGGGTCCAGCTTGTAGAGGACCTTCTGTGTCGGGACATAGACTAATCACCAAACCACAACTTCACTTGCAGTGTTATTAGAAAAGAAAGAAGGCTTAAAGAAAATAAAGTCAAATCTCACTTTTTAAAGTGAGAAAACTAAAACCCAAGTTATTATATGTTTAAGTTTTGTGGGATTTTTTGTACCAGGGATTGAACTGAGGACCTTACACTTGTGAGGCAGGCGAGGTGCCACTGAGCTAAATCCCCAGCCCTGTGTTTAGGTTTTTAATCTGCTTATAATTTGTATTTCTTCCACTTCCAAGAAGCTTTGGAGGCAACTTCCGGTTTTCTCAGTCCCGTACTTTAGATATTCCAGACAGATAGATGCTTTCAAAACAAGCTCAGAACTTCTGAAAAGCTGAGCACGGCTGTTGCAGATAATGCTTCTTTGATTTAGTGTTTTTAATACGCTGTACTTTTTCATCTTTACATTTGCTGCAAAGTAGAGATCTCCACTGAAGTGGACCCCGGTGATGCTCAGATGAGCAGTGAGTCACGATGCTGCCGCCTGAGGCTTGATTTGAGGTTTGCAATTACTAGAAGCAGTTTGCCTTTGTTGCTCTGGGGGAAGCAGCCCAGCGCCTCTTCTCCCTTCCCCTGTGAATCCCTGGCTTCCCTGCCCACCTGCTCTCCGACACCTTACTCATCAGCTTTCCTGTTGAGTCATTCTTTTCTCCGCTGATTTTTCCCTTCCCTATTGATTGCAGCATTTCTTCTCTATCTACTGCAGCATTGATTGCTGCAGTCTTTGTTGCACTTTTATATGCCCTTTGCTTTAATGAGGAATAATTTACATGCAGTAAAATTCCCAAAGCGTAAGTGTATAACTTGATATATTTTAAGAGCGATGAGAACATTGATCTGATCAATATTTTTTAATAAGTCCCCTCCCTGTCCCCTTTCCAGTTTATCCTTCCCTGACCCCAAGGCAGTCACTCACTATTGCAGTTAGTTCCAGCCACCCTGTATTTATTTTGACCAATTTTGACTCCCTATCAGTGGAGTCTTATGTTGGGAATGGACTCATACAGTTTATGTACTCTTTGTGCCTGGCTTCTCTCACTCAATGTAATGTTTCTGAGATTTGGCCATCCTGTTGCATGTTACCTACCAATAGTTTGTTCTTTTTTATTCCTAAGTAGTAGCATGTAGCAATATGCCACAATTTGTTTATCATCTTATTGACGGGTATTTGTATGCTGCCAATTTTCAGTCTGAATGTTCTGTGTAATCCATTTTGTGGACATATCTACCTTTTCTTTTGAATAATGCTTTGTGTGAAATTGCTGGGTCATGGAAATTGTCATTGTTCCTAAGTGGTTGTACTAATATGTACTCACATTACCACATTATGAAAATATAAGTCTTGTAATTGCTTACAATTTTTGTCAAACTATATGTAGTCAGCCTCTTAAATTTTAACCATTCTAAAAATGTTAGAAGGCTCTCTCTGTAGTTTATATTGACTTTTACCTGATCTTCAGTGATTAACACCTTTTGATATTCCTACTAGGACTTTAGACATCTTCATCTGTGGAGTATTTTTCCAAGCCTTCCAGCTTTTATAATGGCTTGTCTGTCTTTTGATTCATAGAAATCTTAAATTTCTGACTGTTCTATGTCCTTTGAGTTTCTGCATGCATTTTGGATTCAGCTTATCAACTTCTACAAAAACAGAAGTCTGTTGGGATTTTAATTGAGATAGTAGTGCATCTATAAATCAATTTGATAAGTATTGACATCTTAAAACCTTAAGTTTTCCATCCAGTGATTATGTTATAGTTCTCCATTCATTGTATTTTTGTTGGTATCTCTCAGCAACATGTTTTTACATTTCATCACAGACGTCTATACATTTTTTGATAAATTTATTCCCAGATGCTAGGGTAGACTTTTCATGATATTATAAATGCCATTTTAAAGTTTCATTTTTAAGTTTTTTATTGTTATTATGTAGAAATAATAACAGATTTTAAAATATTTATGTATATTCATCAATATATTGGTAAATTTACTTACTAATTCAAGTAATTTATAGATTCTTCGGGATTTCCTACCAGAGAAATAGCAACTCTGATTTGAGGTAGTTTTAGTTCTTGTGTTTCAATCTTTGGTTCTTTTATTTTTTTAGGAGAACTTTTCCACTAGTGAGATCTCCCAGCACAATGTTGACTAGAAGCAATGAGAATAAATATCATTTCTTTTTCCAGATCTTAGAAGAAAGCATTCAGTATTTCACCACTAAGTAAGATGTTGTCTATCGGTTTTTAATAGATATTCCTTGTGAGATTGGTGGAATTTCCTTCTATCTCCTATTTGGTAAGAATTCTAACCATGGACAGCTGTTGAATTGTATCAAATGATTTTTCTGCATAATTTGAGAGGATCACATGTTTTCTCCTGTATCTTATTAATGTGATAAAACACGGGATTGATTTGCAATTGTTAATCCAACTTTTACACCTCAGACAAACCACATATGACCATTATTTATAATCTTTTAAAATTATTGCTGGACTTGATTTGATAATGATAGCTAAAGATTTTTTCACCTACATGGTGGGTATTAGTCTATACATTTTTTTTGTAATGTCTATCAGGTTTTAGTGTTAGAATTATGCTGCCCTCATCAAATGCTTTGGGAAATGTTCTTCTTGCTTCTGACATCATTTCTTCTTTTTTTTTTTTTTTTTTGGTATCAGGAATTGAACTCGGGTCCTTCCGCTTGGGGGGCAGGCAGCAGATCCACTGAACTAAATCCCCAGCCCAACTTCTAACATAATTTGTTTTACATTGGCAATATTCCATCATTAAATGTTTGTTTTATTTTATTTGTTTTTATAATCTGCTAGTAAAAGTAATGGGCCTGAAGTTCCTCTTATTATTTTACTCCTTTAATAGTCATAGAACTATTCAGGTTTTCTATTTCTTCTTAACTAAGTTTCAGAAAGCTGTTAATTCAAAGAATTTTTACATCTTATTATAGTTAGATTTACTGACATAGTTCATAACACTGTCTTTTTATTACTTGTCTATAAAATCTGTAGTACTACTCTTCATTTTCCTTCCTGATATTAGTATTTTGTGTTTTCTCTCTCTTTTTTTTTTCTAGGTTAGAGACTTATCAATTTTATTGGCATTTCCAAACAATCAACTTTTGCCTGTGTTGATTTTTTTAAGTGTCAGATCTATATTTTCACTCGCTTCTATTCTTTTCTTTCCTATTTTGTTCCTCAATTTTCTTTGGTCATTTTCATGGTGTATATGTTTCCACCTTTTCATTTCCAACTTAAACATGGTCTGGATCTCATATGTCCCTCTAAAGCCCTCATGCTCATGGCCTGCTTACCAGCCTAAGATGCAGTGCAGAGGCTCTGGAACCTTCAGGAGGTGGGGCCTGGTCGTTGGGAAGTTAAGTTATTGGGGACATGCCCTTAAAGGGAAAGTGCAACCCCAACACTGCTCTCTCTCTGCTTTCCAGCTAGCATGAGGTGAGCATGTCTGTTCCAGTACACCAGGCCCACCACGCCATTCTTCTTCTCCACAGGCCCATAGCAAAAGAGCCAGCTGACCGTGGTCTGGCTTCTGATGTCAGAAACTCAAATCACAATATCAATTGTCTTCTTATAAATTGGATATCAATAATATTTTGTCACATCAGTGGAAAGCTGCCTAACACAGTCTGCATGTTACTGTAAGTATATACGCTATTGTTTGAACCCTCCTTCCTCACACCCTTGAAATACCAGGTTTGTCCCTGAATTTTACCTCTGAAAAAGAGGATCTCCAGCCTTCTATTTGCTGTGAGCATGTGTGCAGCTTTTCTAAAGGCAATATTCGTTAATATTTACACAAAAAAGGGAAGTTAAAACGTAGTTCTGTTTTACAACATTCAAAACCATGAACTGCTTGCTTCTTTTTTTCTTTTTCAATGTCCTCATACCAAAGGGACAACTTCTTGCCCTGAATATCTGTGGAGCTTATAAATCAATTCCCAGTTGCTTTCGTATTTCCTTGGCAGCACTGAAATTAAGTTTCATGACCCTCAGCTTCAAGAACGTGTTTTAGCTATGTGGAGTAGCACCCTGCTTTCACTGAGCATGACTTCCAATCTGCACAGAGGCACACATTATAAAACTCCCACTTTCTAAGGGGCTTTTTCTGTTTTCAGTAGCATTACTGAGAACTTGGCATATCTCCCCCTTTCACGTCATAGTGCCTGGAGCCATGAATCCTGTTTACATTAGGGCAGCACTATAAGACACACCACTTGGGACTGATGGTTATGTCTCAGTTGTGGACACTTTCTGGAATTAAGGACTCCCGAAACCATTATCCTACCTTGGTAACTCAGATGCTATCTACATGAAATGAAGCACATTATTCATGAACATGTCCATCACTGAGTTTTCAATATTTGGAAAGCATTTAGCATGCAAGCAAGATAGTCTAAACAAATAAAAGCATGTCTCATAGCTCCTAGTCCTGGGATGGATTGATTGCAAAAGAACAAAAATGTTTGTTTTCACATATTTAGCTCCTAGAGTTCTGTTTTCTGTATAAGGTAACCTTGACATTTCTGTTTCTGTTAGGAATAATTTACTGTAGAAAATATGGTTGGTGATGTGAATAGCAGATTAATAAAGGATTTTTCAAGGTAATTTTGAAGAGAAGAGAAAGGAAGGGAAGGGAAAGGTGAAGGGGGAGAAAAGGAGAGGACTAGAGAGGACAGGAGAGGACAGGGGAAGAGAAGAGATCAAGCAGGTCCCTGGAACAAAATAATCCGTAGAAGATAAAAATATGTGAAACGTGTACAAGAGGAGATGCTGTGCGGGCTGGGGATTTAGCTCAGTGGTGCCACCACCTGCCTTAAAAGCCCAAGGTCCCGAGTTCGAGCCCCAGTACCAAAGAGAGAGAAAGAGAGAGACAGAGAGAGAGAGAGAGAGAGAGAGAGAGAGAGAGAAGATACTGTGATAAGGACAGAACTTTCCAGAGTGTCTAGGTGCATTAAGATCCATGGGCCCCAGGAGCAAGGGCTTCAGAGCTGCTGATCCGGGTGCAGGCATGGGGACCTTCTCCCAGACACTGCCATGAGAGAAAGGAAGAAGTTCTGTGGGTTTCATCTGGAGAGTGACAGAGGAGGGGAGGAGAGAGCCAATAATCCTGGCCTCACCTGACCCCAGTCAACTATGGGCAACCAAAGAACTACTCCTTGGTGAGTCCAGCTCATGTTCCTCTATTTGTTCTTTGGATTTTGACTGAGCTCTAGCAGTAACCCTCCCTCCTTCCCAGAGCCCATTGCTCATCTTCTGCTGAGTTCTGAGAATTTCTCTCAGTTTCCCTCCAAGTCTTAGACAAACTCCCACATTAGCTGACCCCTTTTCTACCTGTTGGTTTCACCTCCCTGTGCTACCACATCCCAACAATCAGCTTTTCTTTATGGCACCTGGCCTGGAATCAGCATTAATAGTTCAGGCTGTTGACCCCAGTCCTTGGCCCGGCCCCAGACAGTATCAAGTTGAGTCATAAGAAGCCCATGAACTGGGGTGGGAGTGACAATGGGAAAATTGTAGGCTTAGACAGTGACCAGAAAAACCATAAGATGTAGTCAAAGAGCTAGACAGATACAAGGGTAGCAGAGAGCCTCAAAATCCACATACAATGTGACCAAGAGCATGGAATTTCAATGATCTATCAAAAGGCAGCAACCTGGGTCGATATGGACCAAGTTGTAAATAAATATTTTAGAGTTTGAGGGCCACATGGTCTATGTCATGGCTGTTCAACACTGCCACAGTAGAATGAAAGTAGCCATAGAGGAAACAAGCAAATGGACCTGGCTGTGTCCAGTAAAACTTCATTTACAAACACAAGTTTTGGAGCCAGGCATGGTGGCCCACACCTGTAATCTCAGCACTTGGGAGGCTAAGTCAAGAGGATCTCCATGAGTTCAAGGCCAGCCTGAACTACATAGAAGACCCTGTCTCAGAAAACCAAACCAAAACAGAACAAAACAAAAAAACACACAGGTTCTGGCATCCATTGTGGTGCCAGTTCCTATATTAGTTTTCCTGCTTATGAGTTACATACCTTAATCAACATAATCTCTCTGTACTTTAATCTCCTCATCTGTAAAACAGGAAAATGATCCAGACATTGTAGATTCGTTAGGGGATTAAGTATGTCTAAAACAGTTTGCATAAAGCAGCGGCACACAGTAAGCATTGTGGAAATGGTAACTGCCGTGACCATGACGGTCATCGTCATCATCATTATTCTGAAGTCAGATTCAGATATGATAAAACGGGGGGACCCTAACCTGACCCCCTTCTCTATCCAGAGACAATCATTGTTAATGATTAGAGTACATCCTTTCAGTTCACTTTTGATATAAATACAACTGTGTAAATATACTTGTGGTGTTGTTTCATTTTATTTTTTAATTGATACATAATAATCATACATATTTATGGAGTACAGTGTATTATGTCAATACATGTATACATTTCATAATGGTTAAATCAGAGTATTTAGCATACGCGGCAATTCAAACATTTACCATATCTTTGTGGTGAGAACATTAAAACTCCTCTTTTCTAGCTATTTTGAAATATGTCACATATGATTAACTATTGTTAGCTAACCCTAACCCTACTGTGTAACAGAACTTATTCATCCTATTTAATTTTGTGGCCACTGGCTAACCTGCTTTAGTCACTTTCTCATCCTGAAACAAAATATCTGACACCCACAACTTAAAGGAGAGGTTTATTTTTGGCTCGCAGATTGTAGAAGGTTCAGTCCATAGTCAGCTGGTTCCAAGTCAGGAAGGGCATAGTGCGAGGGTCTGGTGGAGGAAAGCTGTTCACATCATGGAGGCCAGGAAGCAGAGAGAGCAAGGAGGAGCTGGGGAAGGAGATGCACCCTCTGGGTCATGCCCCCAGCGACTCACCTCTAACCAGCCTCACCTCCTAACAGCATATGCACCCACTGAACTTGTTAGTGGATGAAGCCACTGATGAGTATAGCACCCCATGATCTAATCAACTTCCACAGCCCCCACCTCTGACCACATGAGGCTTTTAGGGGACAGTCTAGATCTAAACCATCACAAACCTCTCCCCATAATTGGCAGAATCTAGAAAATCTCATCTCTTGGAAGTAGAAAGTAGAATTGTGGGTAGCAGGAACTGAGGAATGGAGAAGGAGGTGGAAATGGGAAGAGAATGGTCAGTACACAGGAGCAAGCAATTCTGGTGTTCTACTGCACACTAGGGTAGCATTTTACGTTTAGTTTTTTCTAAGTGTCCATTTTGTATGTTGCTTTTTAAAAAACTGAATAAGATGTCTGGAGACATTTTACATAGGTACATGTGGGGCTGGTCTGGAGTGAGATTCAAGGTATTAACAATATGCAGTCAGCATGGTCCAATCAATGTTCAGGAACAGTTGAGTATAGCAGAAATTAATCTTCTTCTAGGTAAACCAGTGTCGCACAGAATTTAAATCTACAACTTTGGAATTAGAATATAGTTTTAGTTTTCATTTGAAAACTTAAAAAATATATTAGAATTTACACATCACAACTTCTTTCCACCTCATAAAGCTACGCCCTGACCTAATGTCTATATATATCACCTCTTTTTTTTTTTTTTTGGTACCGGGGATCAAACTCGGGTCCTTGCACTTGCTCAGCAGGCGGCGAAACCACTGAGCTAAATCCCCAGCCCTTATATCACCTCTTTAAGAGACTGCAGACTTTTCATTAAGGAGATGGGGAATCTGTGTTTTACTCATCTTAGTACCAACTAGAGTATCCAGAATAGTATTGAGCATACAGTAGATATTCAGGCAACGTAGGTTTCAAAGCAAGTTTTCTAGTTAATCAAACAAGCTACATGTTCATTTCCATGACACAGTGTAAGTCAATTATCGCTTTGTGAGAAGCATCACTAAAGTGAGAGAACGCTACATATGCTGTCAGGGAACTCAAGGCCTAGGGAGGAGACAGATGCATACGTATTTACATGTCTGCCTGGGCTGCCATAACAAATCCCACAGTGAGGTAGTTTCACAAACAAAAATTTGTCTTCTCACAGTTCAGAGGCTGGAAGTCCAGGACCAACATGTCAGTGGGATTGGTTTCTCCTAACCCCTCTCTCTCTGGCTTGGAGATTGCCATATACCTCCCTGGTGTCTCTCTGTCCAGATTTCCTCTCCTTATAAGGACACCAGTCATGTTGGATTGGGGCAACCTCAAAGGCATCAATTCAGCTTACTCCCCTCTTCAAAGATCCTCCAGCACAGTCACATTCTGAGGTGTACAGAGGGAAAGCCTGCAGCCCGTGGATCAAGGAACAGAATTCGGCCCATAGCAATGCTTCTATTAGAGTTTGAGTGGTTAAATGGCATGAGGTGAAGTGTTTCAGCAAAGCATAGTCTTTACTGAATGAAGGGCAATGTAGTTTGAAAGGCACTAAGCTCTTCAAGATGTAATGAGAGCAACCAGTGTCCTTGTTTTTCATTTAATCCTTAAAAACTATTCTGTACTAAGTAGGATCCAAATTGGCAGCACCACTTGTTCTGGGTTCTGAAATATTATTCTTCTCTTAATCTAAATAGAAAAATGATCTGATGTTTAATGTGTCACTTCTAGGAAGAGAGCCAGAGCTTAATTCACCTTTTGATTGAGATTTATATCGTCTCTTTGATGTTCCAAAGCAAAATCCATTGGGCGGTGGTCACTCTGACATTAGCATTGGGATCCTTGGGTTGTGCTCACCATAATTGCACCTGGAAGCAATTGAAAAGGTAGTTTCACCCCAAACAGTTTATTTATGGGGTCCAGGAATTGTTTGGAGATGGTGGGGAATAAAATATTAGTGCCCCTCACCTCTCAAATTAGTATGCAGAGGACTGAGCAGAGCATTGAACTGAGTCAATAGAATCAATCAATTAGTTAACCTTTGATTTATTCAGCCAACAGTTTATTCAGTCAATAAGTGTTTGTTAAATTAAGGAACAGTAAATCAATGAAGGATTCATTGACCACGTATTATTTGCCAGGACTATGCTGAGCTCTTGAGTAATGCAAGAACTAGATGAAGGACCTTGGCAACAAGAAATTGACAACTAAAGTGAGAGACAGAATTTCCAAACAGATGCTAAAGAATAATTAACAATAGCCAGGGATTTAGCTCAGTGGTGCCGCTGCCTGCCTTGCAAGCAAAGGTCTTGAGTTCGATCCCCGGTCCCCCCGCCCCAAAAAAATCAACAATTAATTGTATAGCGCCAATAGTCACCTGAGTGGGAATAATCAGCAAAGGCTTTATAGAAGAAGCAGTGTATAAAAAGAATAATGGTAGAGGATGATCAGAATGTGGCTAGATAGACAGCAGTGGACAGGACAGTCTCGGGGAGGCCAACGTCACCACACAACACAGAGGCAGAACAGAGTAAGGGGAACAAGTGAGGAAGCCAGAACACTTGGCTGACTGAGATGATGATGGAGTTGAAGGAGAATGACTGATAATGTTGGAAATGTTGATGGATGGCCTTAAACATCAAACTGAGAAACTTCAATATGAAGCAAGGAAACCTGTATGGATCTCTTGAATCCTTTCCAAGGAAATGACATGATGAACATGTTTAGATAAAAGGAAGAGAAGGGAGAAAGTGTGGAGACAGCACAAGGAAGGCACAGCAAAATGGCAAGTTGTAGGCCAGGGGGCTGGGGGCTAGGGTGAGATCAGTGGGAAGGGAGGTGACGCATATGAGATATTCTGAAGGAAAATAGGAGTGTGTCACAGAAAGTTTTAGATTATTAAATATGAGTAACTTGCCAAGTGACAGTTCTAGTAACAGAGTGAGGAAGAAGAGGCTGGCGCTGTCTGGAGGAACAAGGCAATGGGCACAGCCTGAGGACATCAAGGTGCAGCTTTGTGCTCGAAGTCCAGACAATGGAGTAGGACTTGGGTAAGAAAATGTAGTTGGAGATACAAGCATTTCTCACAGGTAAGTATTCAATATGTTACTTTTTCTTTCATGTGTACTGGGATTCAAACCTAGGGCCTTCACACTGAGCTACACCCTCAGCCATAGGTTTGTTTTTTTTTTCTTTTGAAATAGGATCTTGCTGAGTCACCCAGTTGCTCAGGATGGGCTCAAACAGATATGTTACTTTTTGATGGAAGTGAATATATGTGTACATTTGAAACAGCTTACAGTGTTTTAGAATCGATGGAGTAGTGATGACAACTGAAGTCTTGAGAATAAAAGGAGCATCCTTGGCCAAAGGAAAAGGAGCAAAGAATTAGCTCTGAAGAATGAGGAAACAGTCAGAATCATAGTGGAAGGATTGGAGAGTGAAATGTAACAAGAACCCACAGAGGGTAGGGTTTCACAGAGATGGCAGAAGGTGTGGGAGGGTGTGGGAAAGGAGAGCACATCAGTAATGTCAGATTTAGCTCAGAGACCAAGAAAACTAGGAGCTAAGAACAGATCATGTGACTTATAAGGCATTGCTGCCATCCTCCAAAAAAGCTGCCTTAACAGAGTATCAGAAATGGAGCCCAGATGTCAAGGGTGAAAGGTCAAGAATGAGGCAAGAGGAGAGAAACACACATCCTTTGGCACTAACCGTGACAATCACTGGAAACTGGGACTGGGAGCTCAGAGGTCCGCTGCTGTGCTGTGAATGTTTATGTCCCCCAAATGCTCAGTACAAAAGAAGCGGGGCCTATAGGAGATAATTAAGTCACGAAGGTGGGACCTCATGAATGCGACCAGTGTCCTCGAAAAAGAGGCTCGAGGGAGTTTGGTCACCCTTGCCACCATGAGAAGATGGAGCAAGAAGGAGCCACCTATGAGGAACAGTCCTAACCAGACACGGAATCTGCCAGCACCACTTTGACCTTGGACAGATGCTAGAACTATGAGCAATAAATCTCTGCTGGTTATGAGACACCTATTTTAAGGTGTTTTGTTACAATACACTGGACAGACTAAGATACCGAGCTTGTGAGAAATGGCACTAAAAACTGGCTGTCCCCTGGAGAGGACACAGCTTCACCTGGGCCTGGAACCATCTACACTGGGAGAACCAAGCATCCAACACAGAATCACCTGCCAGGGAAGGACAATGGGAGCCAAGGGCCAGAATTCTAGAAATTGAACAAGTATCACTTAGTGGTTCCCAACATAGCTTGAGAGCTTTGCCAATTAAGTCTGATTATCTCTACAAAGCAAGTCCCCTGGCAGGGAAGGCAGTCAGAACAATTATCACCACGTGAGTCCATGCTTATCTGGAGGAATCAATCAGTTGTTTCCTGTACCACTGCCCTGTGAAACTAACGCCCTAAGTGGCTTGAGGGCTGACACTTGAACGCACCCTGCACAGTTTCACTTAAATTACTTAATCAAGATTTGCAAAGCGGCATCATCTCGTGTTCCAACTGTAACAAGTTGGAGGCTGCTGAGCAGGAGGGGTTAAAGGATTCCCAGGCTTTCCAGGACCACATGGACAGGGGTGGGGAGTAGCATCAGTGCCTCCCATGGTCCAGCATCTTGTGCAATGAGTATCTCTCTTACTAAAAGACCTATTGACACCACCTCACTCTAAAGTTTTTCTCTTAATCCTCTCTACAGGTTAAATTTAGTTTAGCCAAAAAAAAAAAAAGAAGAAGAAGAAGAAAGAAAGAAAGACGGAAAACCTCTGTTACAAATGCAGAACAGTCTAACTATGGAAAACAAGCAATCAATAAGAAAACGTTTAGAACTGAAATTGAGGATGTGTCAGGAGTGATGGGGGTGGAGAAGAGAGAGAGAGACAGGAAAGAGACAAGCAGACCGTACACCAGGAATGGAGAGAAACAGAAGGATGAGTCTCCATTCCCTGCTCACTTTTTCTTCCCCACGACATGTCCGGTTTTTCTCTCTTCTGTTCCCATGTTGGGCTTGGCAGTCTGGGATCCACAAGGCTCTGCCTAACTGAATTCCAGTGATTCTTTAATTTGGAAAAACTTCCAAAGTCTCAGATGACACCAAAGTCACGAGAAAACTGTGTTCAGAACTGTTTCTCTAGTTAGTGACAAAAATTGACATGAATCTTAAATATCTAAAACTTAGAACTTTCCTAGATAGCAGGGAATCCAGCAATTGCACCATTTATGTAGTCCTTTATGTCTACCTGGGGTTTTTATTGAGAAGCAGTCCAGAATATCTGTTTCAATTTCAGACTTGGTCCTTGAAACTGTCTATGCTCCCACATGCACTAGAGGTATTATGCACCATCTACAAGTATTTAACCTTCACGCCTACAACCTTGCAGCAAATGAGTGAATTCTGGCCATACTAAGAGCTTGCAGCAGTCATTGATGGCCCTTTTAGTTTAAATCAGTGTCACAAACGCAGCTCAGGCCGGAAATGCAACAAATTAAAAACCACAGCTTGTCTTGATATCTCAATGTAAATTATTTATACTCTTTCACCCAGGAGACAGGGAGAAGGTGAAGTGAATGAATCATCAGTTTTCTTTGCAAAGCTGGGCTGAGAATAAAAAGCATCTGCATAGCAGAAGCGAAGAAGGAAGGTATAGATTCTTTCCTATTGTACCTACTTCCAGACCGCAGCTTGGCCACCCATGCCTAGTATTTCCTTTAAAATGACCAGGCCACTCTCCAGAAGTAGGTGTCCTAATGAGCTAGTGGGTCAAAGGAGGCAGCTTGGCTCTTCCATTGCTGCAAGAAACCAAATGATGCTCCAGGTGGCATCAGAACAAGGGTGGCTTCTCCCCCAACCCCAGGTGGCACGTGTATTTCATGTGTCGCTTTGTTTCTTGTGCAAATCCTTACCATCTCTAGGATCCAAACTCCGTATGTCATCCACTAGGCCAAGTTAGGGCAGAGGAATCCAGAGAGACTAAAACTGTCAGCCAAGCTTCAGGGAAAATGAGGCATTTCTTATGGATGGTTGGATCTGGCTTATTTGCTTCTCAGAACCTTCCTCAGGGGCTATGATTTTTTAAGGTTTTCTGAGATCCTAAATCTAAATTTATTTAGGATCCTCTCAGGGATTGAGGAGGATGCCCTGGGTAGTGTCCCTAGTAAAAGCAGGGCAAGTCAAAGAGTCTACCTTAGCCTAGTTGGAGTCTAGGGATGCAGAACCTTTCTGGGAAAGAAAGAAGTCTTAATGGGTTGCAATGGGAAGCCCTTCTTGTGCCTTTTACAGCAACTTCTGTGAGGAGCCTTTGTCCCTTGTAGAGGCAGATTAAGATCACGAAGCCACCTTGAGGACATTTATCTGGTAACAATGCTCATGAATTTTTTCCCTGACTCATTCCACAATAACTCTCATACTTCTCCAGTGTGATGGTCACTTCTGTGTGGACATGAAGAAATCTAAGGAGATGTAATCTCTCCCTGCATGATTCCAGGGCCCAATGAGACAGACATTTAGGCCATTATGAATCTCTGGTAAGTGTCAGAGTGCCACAGAGCCCTGTGCACAGTCTCCAGCTGGACAGAGGGACCCGGGAGGGCTCCCAAGGTGAGACTTGGTTTTAACTCGATGTGTGATTTCCTTCCCAGTTCCCAGAATAATATGTTTATGATCAAAAATGCAGAATAGCACAATAGAAGGCTAGAAATCACTTCTGCCCAGAGACTACACCTCATTTGATGGAAATCCTCTTGTTCCTGCACGTCTGTGTTTGAATTCTACATACTCTACCAGGTGGCTTAAGTCTTTAAGCCAGAGAGACCTGCAGACATATCTTTCATTCTCAGTGCACCAGATGGAGTCCTGCACTGAGAGCTGGGAGCTGGGACCTTTGGGACAATCTGCCCTGTGGTTTTAGGCCCCAGTTGCCTCCTTTCTATTATTCAAGTGGCTAAAGACCCCTCTGGGCTGTGGCCAGCTCTCTGAGTTTAAGATCCCTACCTACAGCCATCTTTACATTACTCTGAGAGGTGAAGTTTGGTCTATTTACGAGTAAAAGTCCTATCCATGCATAATCTACATAGAGTGCACAGGCATTATGCACAAAACATGCCTGAGACTGTGCTTTACTTAACAGTTTCTTGAAGACTTCAATTCTCTGTAAATAGCAATCTGGGGAAAGTGCAGCTTAATATAGAAATGAACTACTTTGATGTGAGGCTGGGCTCACTCCCAAGCCAGGGCTCCTCTGAACTGATGCTGAACAAAAGCCATTGTTATAAGCGGCATCTCTTGCTGCTGCCCTCTGCCAGCCTGGCCCTCTGCAGTTTCTCGCTGCATGCTATTAGCATTCAGTATCCAGGATCCTGCAGGCTGGCTCTGGAATGCAGCAATGGCCCCTCTGAAATTTCAGTGCATTAAGAGGGATTGACTTTGGCTGATGGATCACAAGAAGTTTTAGGTAATAGCATGTATCACCCAATGTCTTGTTCCGGTCACAAGTAATGAAAACAAGGGTGAATGTTCCTGGACACATTCCTGCTTGCCCTTTTCTTCAAAGCCTTTGGCTATGAGAGTGGATAAAAGGATCCAACTTTACAAGGTCTGCAATTATAGTTTCAGGCCTACCTCTGCCTTTTGGCTTTGGGTTCCAACAAGCTTAAGCTTTACGGTCAATAAAGCCCACTTTATTTTCAGTATTTACAAACAGAATTGACGAAAGTGGCTTTGATGTTAATAAGCCTGGGTTTAAACATCATGAAGCCAAGTGAATCTAGGTAATTTGATTAGCCCCTGAGCTTCCTGGGAAACTGGACATTCATATATGGCTGCCTGTGGTTTATTCCCCTGCTTTCTTGGTCCCACAGAAAGGCTCTTTAGAAGGTTTGCCAGTTACAAATGCAGATGGTGTCTATCTGCACTCAGCCAAATCTGTAAACACCAGCAGGAGACTCCAATCTCCAGCAAATATGCTATTTTTGACATCTAATTCCACCAAAGAATGAAATTTTTCCCCCCTTAGGTCTAATGGGATTTCCTGTCTTTTATAAACATTCCCTTGAAGGAGAGCCCTCTTTCAAAGTAAGCAGTTACAGGTCTAATTTCTCATGCTGGTATTAATTTGATCATCTCTCTACCAATTTTTAAAACGATACCCAGATGCCTTTTAAAACCTTTTGAATATGTATGATTTAAAAATTAATTATGTTAACTGAGGCCAATTGGTCACCTCTCCCTCATTTGACTGACAACACGGGGGCCTAACGGGAAATGGGTTATTAGATTAGGTCTTTGTGGAAGAATTAGGAAAGGAGACAGAGCCTGATGCATGCATGGGGCAGTCTGGACAAGGCGGCTGTGGCCTGAAAGCATTAGGAGAATTGCAGAGAGAGGCTTTCTATAAAGGCTGATTGAGTTGTCTTGCGCAGGCCTGTGAAAGCCTCTTTGTTCTGAACGTGGCAAACTGTAGCCTCCGACAGGAAGAACCAAGCCTGTACAACAATAGTTCAGCTTTAAATGCAGGTCACTTCCTGTGTTCAATGCCTCTGACCCAGAGATGATTGCTTCACTGTGGAGCTCACATTTGTCTGTCATATTTCAGATCATTTTAAGTGAAGGTAATGAAACATCTCCAGTAGCAGGTTGCCGTTCTCAGGCGATCAATATCTCCAGGCAGAATTAGGCTAATGGACTCGAACAAATCAATTACCTCCATCATTCTGCAGCACAGCCTTCCCCAGCTGGCTTGTGAGCTTCCCCCTGGAAACTTTGTCAGCAGGCAGGATTGAGAGCCCTCTTGGCTTGAGTCATGCAGTTCATCAGTTGCTCTCAAGACGTTCCATAAGGAAGACCCAGGGGCTCCTAGGACACCCAGTGCCTCATGGCAGCAGACTCATTTCTATCCTGCCATGCAGACAGTGCCTTCAGTGCCTGCTTCTGGCAAGCAGATGGAAGTTAGCTGAACGCAGAAACCATGACAAAGTGTGTTCATGACAGATCATGCACAGGAGGTGCTGCAGAATTGGGTGCTGAGGTGAGTGCGTATTGCCTAGAAGCTTTGACCACGCAGAAGTTAGGGGATGCCCTGGCAGTGTGGCTCTTTGTTGACACAGGGAACCTAGTCCACAAGCCTCAGGCAAAAGGAGGATCAGGCATGAAGCCAGGGCAGACGTGAGGCACTGAGGCTCACAGTCTCTCAGTTGGCTGGGCTATTGGATCAGCCAGTAAATCAAGGACTGATGGCAGAATCAAGGACTAACTTGGCTTTTTTTTTTTTTTTTTTTTTGGTACCGGGGATCGAACTCAGGACCTTGCACTTTGGAGCCAGGCGCAGCACCACTGAGCTAAATCCCCAGCTCAATCTCCATTTTTAATAAACTTTATTTTTAGAGCAGTTTTAGGCTCAGAGCAAAATTGAGCAGAAGATACAAAGAGTTCCCTTCAGTCTCCTTCCCCTACATGCAGCATCTCGCACCAGCATGGTGTGCTCGTAGCAACTGATGGAACTGTACTGACATAGCAGCATCCCTCAAATCCAGTCTACAATAGGGTTCACTCTCAATGTTATACATCCAACATAATGAGCTGTATTTACCACTACAGAGTCACACAGAGTAGTTTCACTGCCCTGAACAACCTCTGTGTTCTACCCACTCATCCCTCTCTCCCCTGGCAAGCACTGATCTCTCCCATCTCCTTAATTTTGCCCTCTCCAGAATCTCATGCAGTTGGAATCGTCCAGTTTGTCGCCTTTTCCAATTGGCTTTCTTTGCTTCAGTTCCCTCTACGGCTTGCTAGTTCTGAATAACATTCTATTGTCTGCATGGACTACGGTAGGTTGATTCACTTACTCAGGGACACCTTGGTTGCTTCCAAGTTTTGGCAACCATGAATAAAGCTGCTGCAAACATCCCGGTGCAGGTCTTTGTGTGGACTCGTGTGAGAATGGCTTTGTCTGTCTCCTAACTGGACTCTCTCTTCACAGAGGCTTGGACTTCCTCCAATGTTGCGTTCTCTGTGGAATCCCATGGATTATAATTTCTCTTCCTTCTGAATCCATGGCATTTCAGAATCAATAGCCTCCCAAGGTTAAAACAAAACTTCAATCTTGCGTGCTGTATCCTTTATTTTACACCAGTGGAACCCGGCCCAGAGAGGTTACTTGGGCCATGGGGCAGAAATGGGGGCCGGACTCCAGTGCTGGTTCTTGCTCCCCACACCATGCCGGGAGGCAGCCTTTAAGAAAGGTATTGCAGAGTCTTCCTTCTTGGGCAGAGCTACATGTGTGGGATGGTGCAAGTGTGAACCACAAAGCTAGAAGGGATAGGCCTAGATAGAATTCCTCACCCGATGGTGGAAATGCTTGCAGTTGCGTTTTTCCTGAATCCTACTGTAATGTCTCATTTCACTCATTTGGGGGCACATAGGACGGACTGTGGTCCTCGTTTAGTAACCATGGCATCTGAAAGTATACAGCAGGGTAGAGGCCAGGCTTCTGCCTCTGGTACAGTAAGTAGAGTAAACCTATTCCTTCCTGAAGGGTGGGAAGGAGGCACCTGATTCCTGTATATCTCTGAGCTGCGTGTTCTCTGGAGGTAGACATTCCCATGAAGAAGCCACCGTTATACAAGGCTCTCATCTTCCCAAGTCTGCCTGGCTAATTAGAGAAATATGTTGTGGAATGTGGTACCCAAGATCCTAGCCCATGATACTAAAGCTATTTGATTGTAGGTCTTCTTAATTAGAATGTAAGATCTCACACCATACAACAGCTGTCCTAATCCATCTCCTGTTGCTATAACAGAATACTTGAGATTAGCTAATGTATAAAGAAAAGAAGTTTATTTCAGCTCATAGTTCTAGAGACTGGGAAAAGGCTGGAATCTGAGTGACTTCTGGAGAGGGCCCTGTACAGCCCTATGCATGGCAGAAAAGCAGAAAAGGAGGCAGGTGTGCAATGAACAGAGGGAGGGGACAAACTTGTAACAACCCATTTGGAGGCAATTAACACACGCTCACAGGAACTATAGCAATCTTCTCATAAGGATGGATCCTTTATGATCAAATTATATCATAAAGATCCCAACACCTCTCAATATCATGACATTGACAATTAAAGTTCAAGATGAGTTTAGGCAGGAAAAATCACTATAGAAATGGCTTTTCTAAAAAGAACTGACGGCTAGAGAATTAAAATAAAAATGTGATTATTTTACAACTTTGCCTCTGTCAGCCTGGGTTTTTGCATGGTCTGTTGCAGCTATCTCATCTGGAATTGTCTAACTTTTTGCAATAAGTGGTCTAACTATACCTGGTGCTGAGGCTTTCCATCCCAGAAGGCAGCTCTACAGATCATATGATAAAGAGGGAGGGAGATCATTTAAGGCATATTTAGCTTGGATACTTGATAAAAATAATCACACTATTATACTGACTGTCTATGCTGTCAGGTTGTGGAAATAAAGTTATTGGTGACTATGATAGTATTAGATGTTACTCCTGGCCACTCCAATAATGGAATCTGAATTAGAGTGGAGGAGAAGTGCTAGGTGAGGAGATAGCTTTTTCTGACAGGGCATAATAAAGCAAAAGGTGGTAAGAGAGAAAGCAAAAGAAAGGTAATAGAGAGCTATGAAGACTCCTTGAATGAGTCAGCCGTTTCTGTGAACATTCTCATCAATGCTCCATTCCCAGTGCCCCCGGCTTTCAGCACAGCTGGACTCAGTATAGAGGCACTGTTAGGCAGTGTGTGTGTGTGTGTGTGTGTGTGTGTGTGTGTGTGTGCGCGTGCTTGTACTTGCACATATGAACACGTGAATTCAGAGATTTAGGAGAATCATAATAGCAATCAATGAGCTTTGTGTATTAAAAGTTCAAGCCTCAAAATGACTCATTTCTTACAAAAGAAGCTTCTCCATATGACTGATAGGTAAGCAGTTCCTGTCAGCTAAAGCATACACTCCCCATAGTCAGAGAGGGTAAAGGGGTTCTGTCTGAGGAAGGACATAACAGTAGTCCTGGAGGGAGGGAGAGAGAGAGAGATTTCAGCATGTCAGCCTGAAAAAAGGAGGTAAAGGAAAAAACACAAATCCTAAAGCACTGAAATCATCAAAAGACTTTTCGGTCCACCTCTGCCACTAGTGGGCCTGTGACCGTCCTGTCTGTCTAGTTGGCCTCTCTGGTCCCAAGCCTCTCATGTCACCTCACGGCTCCTATGATGGGAAACCTCATCACTCTCATGGTAGAGAAACCCATGGAGACCCAGCAAAGCCGAGGAGCTGAGTCCCGGTAGGTTGGACATGGGCAAACAAGGGCTGTGGAGCTGGGCCTCAAACCTGCCCTCTCAGGCTGGGCCGGTGGGTGAAGCATTTTAGGCAGAGAAGAGCTTCAGAGATGAGGCCTCATGAGGGTGAAGGCTGACCAGTTTGGTAGATGGCAGTGGGAAGGGCAATTGTAGGAGGTGTTGACTTTTCGAAATACAATAACCACATTCATTGGTGCTGTGTATGCATTCTTGGTAACTTCCAACTCTCTTCCTGATTAGCAAAGCCTGCTTTTCCAAAATTGCATATGCAAAAAACCTCTGTGTGTGGCGTGGGGGTGGGTCCAGACCTCAGAGCCCCTCCCTCTGCCACGTGAAATCCATTGACCCTTTCACACACATTGCGCCTAGACACAAGGTACTTCCAAGACGCCCAATGAATACATTTGTCGAATCAATTAAATCTGGGAGATAAGGCAGAGGGTCTTTAGAAGAATCCCAAATCTCATACAATTCTGGTTCCTATTCACCTGCATGAACACAGCTGTCAGGCTCTGTGGATCACATTCATTCCACACATTTGACACAAAACCCTATACTCTGAGGAAACAGAACCACATTTCAACTGCTCTGCCAGCATCGATCTTTCTCCTTTGAGTTCTATGAGGCTAAAATAAAAATTTATTTAAATTCCAAAGGCTTTTTGTAAATTTTGGCACATTTAAATTCTGAAGAAACAGGATTTGAGGGCTATTTATATTTTATGTCATAGAGTAAGAACTTCAAACCCTATGATAGGTCCCCAGTTGGAAACTTTAACTGGTAAATAAATATTTATGCTTACTTTCTTTCTGAGGAAAAAAATCACTGGTCAATATGCTATGATATTTTCCCTAAGATTTGTTTCACTACTCTTCCCCATAGCATGCTGTTTAGCATCTCATTTCCTCCCAAGACATCTTTTTAATACAAACATTTTTCTATGTGGCACACCAGTGCTGTTTAAATTTCCTTAAAATGTTTAAACTTCCATTTTTAGGATATTATCAGTCAAATATAACTTGGATTTATTCATTACCTTTGCCCCATTTTTTTCTTTATATACCCAATTCCAATGGGTTACTTCAAAGGTTTTTGTTTCTTTTATAAATACTTACTTCAGGTCATCTGGTGTAGGCTTCAAAGCAAAAGGTCTTTTTTCCATCCAACTTCCCAAGGCCCTTGGGTATTTTGTTAAAAACACCTTTCAAATCTCCTTTCTTTCCAAAAACAGTGGAAATGCATGTCTCTCCCTACTTTATTTGAATACTGGGTTCCTGATACCCACACTGGATCCTCAAGATGATGATGTTCTTTTTCTGAATCCCATGTCCCACTGCTACCTGCAACAGTGTCCCCAGATAGGAAAGTCAACTGTTGTACAACCTAGATAACCCTGGGCCCTTTTAATGAACGGACCCAACAACCAGTCTCCCATTTGCAGGCTGAATTGTGTGAGCATGAATGTGTGTCTGTGTGCATTGGGGGGATGTGCTGGAGGCTGAACCCAAGGCCTCGTGCTTGCCAGGCAAGCGCTCTACCACTGAACTACATCTCCAGTCCTGAATGTCTTCATGTGTAAAAGAGGGATAAAGATTCATCCTTGCAGATTGTTAATATTTTTAAAAATTGCTCTATGAAAGCAGCCACTGTGATTCTGACAGTACAGCAGATAATGAGAAAGGGGAATGATGCCAAACACTAGCACTGCTATATTTCAGAACTCATGTATCTCATGTCTAGACTGCTGCAATGATTTCCTAACTGACTGGGTCTCTTTTCCTCTTCAGTTGATCCTGCATTACAGGGCCAAATTAATTATCTTAAAAGCATTGTTTTTATTATGTCACCCTCTTGGGTTAAGGGAACATATAAGAAAAGTATGAAAATCCTCATTCTGCTGTTTGACATCCTCTGTCACCTTGTGATGATACTTGCCTTCATCATCTTTATCTTTTCCTGCCCTGCCCATTCCCACCTTCTCACCCTTGCCCTTCATCCATCAATTCAAATCCTTTCCTCACCCTTCCATCTGTGGAGCATCCACAGTCCTTGCACCTAATTCTACTGAAACTTGTCTCTTTTATCTCTTGTCCTCCAAGTGTCCTATATAAACCATATGCATGCATATTTTCTGTAGTGTACGTTGGTAAACTTGGTCCATGTATTTGATAGTATATGTTTTATATATTTATAAAACACATTCAATTCATTTTTAAAAAATATAACATGGTGTGTGTAACTCCTTATTTATCTCATGTGTCAAAATTATATCATTCCAGCAGAGTTATAAGCTCTCTATACACAAGAGATATGCTGCTTTCTAGCACAGACTGAATAGAAATTCAGCTGTTCATGTGTACTTGTAAAATATATGGTTCCTATCATTTTTTATGCTTTTCATGGGGGATATCTCCATTCACCCTCATCAAGTGTGTGTAGGTATGGGTGGGGGGGACATTGAAGTATGTATTTCTGTTTACAGAAAAAATATAAAGAAGACTTTACCTGGTTGCCAATTTCAGTCCAGAAGGAGACTTGGCATATGGTAAGAGCTCAGAGGTATTATAGGGGTAAATGAGTGCATGAATGAATAAATGAATGAATGAATATATAAAAGAATCCATGAATGAACAGGATAAAACCGGAATAGAAAAAAGGGACACTGTCATTCCAAACAAATCAGATTGCGTGGTACCATCAGAGGATACCAGGTTTGTGTTGTGGTTTGAATCTGCAATGTTCCCCAAAGCTCACGCATTAGCTGCTTGGTCCCCGTTGCAGCAGTGGATCAAGGTGGGACCTTTGGGAAGGGGTGGCATCATGAGGGCTCCAACCTCATTATTGGCAGATCTAACCAAATCCATTAGCAGATTCATAATTTGATGGCAATTTGCAGAGTGGTTTAGGAGGCAGCCCTACTTGGAGGAAGGAGGTCCCTAGGGCCATGCCCAGGAGGAGTATATTTTGTCCTCAGCCCCTTCCTCTCCCTTTCTTCCTCTGCTTCCTAGCTGCCATGAGGTGAGCAGCTCTGCTCCACAATGCCCTTCTGCCATGATGCTCTGCCTCACCACAGCCCCACAAATAATGGAGCCGTGGACTGAACCCCCTGAAACTGTGAGCCAGAATGAATTTTTCTTCCTTTAAATTTTATTTTCAGGTGTTTTGTCACAGGGACAGAAAGCTAACTAACACAGTTTGCATACCTTATTTCCCTCTGTCTAGAATTTTCCCCTTTGAACTTGCCTGGACAAAGAACTGCCCTTCAGGAACCATCAAAAGTGTGAATTTTTTTTTTCTTTAATCTTCTCAACTCGGGCATAATCCCTCACTTGCTTGACATTCATAGCACTTTAATTTCTCCTGGAATTTACCCTCTTCTACCTCAAAGTGCACATATTTGTATGGAGACAGAATTACATAGTAGTTAAGTAGACTCTGGTCTGGTGCCAAGCCACCTATATTTGAATCCCAATTTGTCACTTATTAGCTGTGTAAGTGACCTTGAACAAATGACTGAACTTTGCAATGCTCCATTTACTCATCTGCAAAATGAGAATAGTACTAGTGCCTATTTATGGAGTTACTGTTTGTGTAAATAAGTTATTATACAAGGAAGTGATGTCACCCTTCACACAGGCCTCTGGTAGTCAGCAATGCCTACATCTTGGCTGTTATTATCGATCGGTCAGGTGGGAAGGCAGGAGCAGCATCTGACTTGGTTTCATGGTTCCCTTAGGTCTGACAGCAGGTCTCTGGGCAGAAGGAAAGCTCACAAAGGTTTACTGGCCCTCATGATTGGATTCAGGATTTCTGTAAATACATAGCCTTCAGCAGAAGGCCTGGAGCCTGGACCGTTTTAGTCAGCAAGCCCTCTCTCAGGACCTAAGCTCACTGGTCCTCTGTAGTAAGCTCAGAGGGAGGCAGCAGGCAGCCCCTCCATCATTCAAACTCCCCTCTGGGAAAGAAATGCCCAAAACCTGATCACACAAAGCCTTTCCCCATCCCTCCTTCAGCAACAGATTTTCCGCTGCTCCTCAGAGTGCCAAGCCCTCTTTATACTCTTCACCCCAAGTGTCCTCCACCCTCTTCTAGAATGCTCAGTACCTGCTTTTCCTGCTCATGCTATGTCCATGAAAGCAGATGCAGCAGTTGCCCTTACCTGCAGTTTTGCTTTCTGATATCACAGTTACCTGTGATCACTAGCAATCTAAAAATATTAGCTGGAAAATTCCAGAAATAAGGAATGCATAAGTTTTAAATTGCACATCATTCTGAATAGTGTGATAAAATCTTGTGTCATCCTGCTCCATCTTATGTAGGATATGAATCCTCCCTTTATCCACAGTATCCACACTGTATATGCTACCCACCTATTTGTCAACTAGGAACATCTTAGTTCCCAGAGCAACTGTTGCAGTAACACAGAGCTTGTGTTCAAGTAATCCTTACTGTACTTGATAATGGCCTCAATACACAAGAGTGTAATGCTGGCAAATGCCAAAGACAAGTTGTAGAATTCTTCCTGTGGTAAAAAGGTGAAAGTTGACCAGAAATGTATATATAGGAAAAGGTTTACACAGGGTTCAGCACTATCCATGGTTTCAGCTATCTGAGGGTTTGTGGAACATATCCCCCAGAGTTGAAGGGTACTGCCATGTGCTCATACAATGTTAGTAACAGAAACTGTAGGACTGTTTCACATCTCACTTCCTACAGTAATTTCACATCAGGAAATGTAGCACTGCTTCCTTCTTCTCAGTGTTTGCATCCTATTGTGTTCTATAAATATACCAGCATTTATTCAATCCCTCCAGAGGAACATCTCTGTGAGTCCCCGAAGCTTCACTCTCTATGAGCAGTTCTACAGAACGTTTCCATCACAGGCAGTGGATGATATGCATCACAGGGCTTCCGGGTGGGTTGAGTCCTTCCCTGATGAGGAAGCAGAGCTTCCAGGCAGCCTGCATAGTTCGCCAGGATCTTACTGCCCTCTCTGCAGACAACTTTACAACCTAGCAACCCAGTGGTTGCTAGGTCAGAACATCCAGCCCTTTTCTGAAGTTCCCAGGAAGGTGAAAATGGGTCTGAATACGGAGGTAGGAATATGGAAAGCATTTCACCCTCACAAGAAGACTGAGTTTTCAGCAGTCAGGCCAGATGCAAGAAATCTAAGAAAAATGTAAGCAGTGAATGCCACCTTTCAGCCCTGCCCAGACTGTAGCCTGAGGCCGGGCTCCTCCTGAGGCTGCAGTAGCCCCAAAGAAAAGCTACTCTTTGTCTTTGCATCCAGCTCTTCCTGGTGCAGCCACAGAGGGAGCTGGGCGCTGTGGCTTTAACAGGGCGTGCCAGCCCGCATGCTGCAGTCTCACTGCATTGAGACCTGGGCTGCGCAAAGCCCGGGTGGGGCCGAGGCGGTTCCCGGACCTCAGCTGAACCCCGCGCTCTGTGGTGCCACCCCTTCCAGAGTGCGATTGGCAGGCCACTGTGGGCTGCTTTGCTTTGATTATGCTGTAGGCTCCTGGCACCTAAGGATTAATAAAAGGAGAGGAGAAAAAGTACAAACCCTACTTTCCTTAAACAAGGCTCTGGAGGTTAAATCATCAGAGGCAAAGTGCTTAATGGGGAACAAGTAATTTCTAAAGCTCGGGTCAGGCATGGACAACACTGAGCCTTTACATCACATTCTAGCCTAACCCCTGTGTGCAGATGGGTGGCTTTTTCAAGTTTTTCTGTTTTCACACTTTGGAAAGATTTCCTGCTCTGATTTTGCTGTTTTGTGCTTAACCTTGTTAGAGCAAAATCTTCATGAGTTTAACCAACATGATCTTACCAAAATTGAAAGGCACCCAAGCCTTTCGGAAATGGATTTCTGTTTACAGCCACTGCTGTGTGAGCTCGCCCTAGCACAACCATGTGCCCTGGGAAGATTTGCTGATATCCTCCCGTGGTTAGACTTCCTTCCTTCCATTTTTATATAAGATTTCCTCCTTTTTCAAGAGTCGGCTGTTACATAAAGACATATAGAACACGGCATCAATTAAGTGCCTCTCCTCACTTCTTTCGACTTCCCACACCTTCCACCTCTACCAACAAAGATGAGAAACCCAATTAGGCCATTTAAAATAGCAAATCTCGATGATACCCCCATGTAGGCTGCTTTATATGAATTTACTGCATCTGACACCCTGAAAGAAATGTTCCCAAAAGGAAACAAAGATATTAATATGCCCCTGTTTCTATTGGATCATAATTTAGCTTGTCAGGCTCACTCAACATAGGAGAGCCGAATGTTCCAGCCCATTCTGGGAATTGCTAACATATATTCCCTCCTACTTATTCCTTCATGAGGGAAGCAAAGTGTCTGGCAGAAAAAGAAAGGATGGGAGCCCCACAGACTTTTGCTCTATTGGAATATTGATCTGTAGAGCATTCATTCAATGGTAGCCAATTACAGCACCCTTAGGATAGAACTAAAAATGAGGCGACTTAATACATTTGCACATACACACAATTCTGTATTTGCACAGTGTCTCTTTCAACTTCAATTTACTCTTTGGAGGCTCCTGCCACCTACTGGTCAAATTGCACCACTGCAAAGCATAAACCAGGAACCACACTAAGTCTTGGTCTGGTAGACTTCTTCGTGGGACCCAAACCACTCAAAGATGTATTAATATCTGCCTCCGCTGAGTTCCCTGCACATATGGTAGAAGGGATTTTTGGTGTGTTTTTCCAAGTCTGTTAAGAAATATTAACTCCTGTCGTCACAGGAAAGTTGGGTTTCATCTTTGCCCTTAACTAGATGTTGAGAAGTCTAATCATTATAGGCTCATATGTATAATACAGAGCAATGGTGGTGAATCTTTTACAGCTTTCAGTGATACAAACACAAACACTCCGCTGCAGCACACATGCCATGGGTTTGCCACCACTGATATAGAAGGTGAGCAGATCAATATAATGTCTTAATCTAACCTATATTGAAAAGAAAATATGGGTGGGCTCATGTGGGCTGTAGTGTAACATTACAACTTGGGAGAAATATGCAAGAAAAGAATAAAGATATTAATGTCTCAACGGGCACAATGATATCTCAGACACACAAGTTGGACAGTATGCTAAAGCAGTGGAGATGATGTAGATCATCATACATCTGACTATGTACAATTTTACAGGATTGGTAATGAACTTGTATATCATGTACCAAAAAAAAGAAAGGATCAACAGATAGGAAAGGGGAAGGGAGGTAAGAGGAAGGGATGAAAAAAACCAAGATGTATTATTTACACATACCAACTTCCAGCAAGGAATGTAAATATTGTATTCTACACACATGTACTTTTTAAAAAAAATTTATGCTGCTATAAATTAGGTAACAAATGCCCAAAGTGAGAATCCCCCAGTTAATAGTCTATTGTCTTTAGAGCTAAAGTTGGTTGGTTGGTTGGTTGGGTGGTTGATTGGTTGGATGGTTGGATGGTTGGTTGGTTGGTTGGTTGGTTGGATGGTTGGATGGTTGATTGGTTGGATGGTTGGATGGTTGGTTGA
>NW_004624758.1:20169931-20181757 GCF_000247695.1 Heterocephalus glaber
TACAAGTTCTAGGGGCTCCTAGAGATTTCTTAGTATTTTCTCTGTAGATGATCATTTCATCTACATATAAAGATTTTGCTTCTACCTTGCCAAAAAAAAAAAAATTGGCTCTGATCCTGGAGTGTGTGAAGCCTAAAAAGCAAGGTGTCAGCATCTGCTCAGCTTCTAATGAGGGCCTCGTGCTGCCTCAGCTCACAGCGGGACGCACAAGGGCAGGCAGGTGCACGCAGAAGGGAGAAAGCAACAGGCCAGGCTCGCTCTGCAGCCACCTGTCCTGTAGTGACTAATCCCTATCCTGAGAGTGAGACCTCCTCACTACTGCAGGAATTAACGCAGCCCAGAGCCAGGCATTAATCCCTCCTCACCACCCAGTCACCTCAGAAAGGCCCTACTGCCCCTCAATACCATTACAATGGAAACAAATTTCAACACAAGTTTAGGAGGGGACAAACCACATGCCACCCACAGCCAGGGCAGAGGATGAACCAAATCCTGCTGATGACGCAAGTTCAGAGTCCCCTGTGCAGAGGTGCTCTCGACAATGAGATGCCTGCCAGGTAGGAAGCGGTCGGGAGAGGGGTGGGACCCTAAGAACTGAGATAGAATTGAGATGAAAGCAAAACTCAATAACCAGATGCTTTCGACCAGTCAGGGGGATGCTGGCCTCATGAAAATGCCACTGACCATCTTTTGTGGTGGCAAACCCCAGTTCACAGATGGAGAACATGACTCTGATATAAAGACTAAGTCGCGTCTCAGAAGCCTGTAGCAATTTCAGGATATATATCAGGTTTGGAAACTTGGTTTAAGGTAGGTCTTTCAGTGCAGGGTACTGTTAGGGCAACAGTCATTACGTAGTTGTTTAGCACTGATGGATACCATGCAAAATAGGGTTTTCAAGTGAGGCTTTTAGAAAGACTTTTAAACAGATATTTGATGCTATTAAGACAATGGAAATCTGATGTTCTTTTAAATGGATTTTTTGAAAACATTAGTAAAGTTATTTGCAACTTTCTTCTTTTTGGGTAAGAGTTGCCAGTGTAAGGGAGGTAGCTTGGTACTCAGTGCAAAGGCACTGGGTTCAGTCCCCGGGAGGGAAGGAAGGAAAGAAAGAAGGAAGGAAGGAAGGAAGGAAGGAAGGAAGGAAGGAAGGAAGGAAGGAAGGAGGAAAGGATGGAAGAAGGAGAAAAGAAAAGCAAAAGGTAAACAAATTGTATCTGATAACATTTTAATTTTTAAATGCAAAGAAACCTGCACAGAAGAAAGGGTGAAGATGGGCAGAAGTGGTGAGACTCAGAGGGCCACATACCACTTTAACAAAGGTCGATAAATTATGGAGCAGTGAGAAGACAAAGGGAAAGGGCCTGGGCTTCTAGCCATGGTGAACCGTGGAAAGGGAAATATGTGTGGAACCTGATGGGTGATAGACTTTATGTTAGGAAGGTTTGTCTGCCAAATTTCTGACTCCAGTGCTTTGTGTCAGTTTCAAACCCCAGCACCTGCCTCTGTCTACCCTGTTTGTCTCAGCCAGAGAGTGCTGAGCTGCATGTTCTTGCTCCAGAAGCCCAAGGCCTCTTTCCCACAGTGCAAACATTTGTTCTCTAACTCAACCTGTGTTTCTTGATTTGCAAACCTCTTCTGTACCTGAATAAAGATGTCTTTGCTTTTATTTTAACCTCATCTATGATTTCACTTTTCATGTTAGTAGGAAGCTATAGAAGTTTAAATTGATCAGGAATTCATCCAAAATTCTTTGTCTCCTTTCATAGCTGACACCCCACATCCCTGAGCTTCAAAGTCAGCCCAGATGAGGTCCAGCCTAGTTTGATGGCCACCAGTGTGCTCTGCATCTAAGCTACAAAGGAGAACAGAACTGTGGATTGTTTTCACCTATTCAATCACTAAACATTTGCAGTGCTACCTTCAAAACACTCCATTTAAGAATCAGAAGAACAAAGTTTAGCCAGGCATGATGGTGCATGCCTGTAATCCCAGCATTGAGGAAGGCTGAGGCAGGAGAATCACATGTTTCAGGCTGGAGGAAGAGACTGACGAGACACTCTCCTCTCTCTACCTTTGCTCCTCTCTTTACCACCTATTATTGGCTACTGCAGTAAGAACCTGCTTGCTCCCACGCAAGTCTTGAAAATGGAACAAGAGGAGCCAAGGACTCATTGCTTGAAACCAGGGATCTCAGGAGTCTTCATTCAGCCCCATAATGACCAGGGAGCTGCACTCCCTCCCTGACAGACACACAGCGTGCCCTCCCTGCAGTTGCAGGGACATGCCTCACCCTCTGTGACTACAATAACACCTTTTCTCAGAGGGGCATTTTTCTTTGAGATTTGTTGTCTGCGGGACTTGGTGCTGGGGTGGAGGGGGCTGACCTCTCAGGGCGAAGTTCAAGGCAATAAATCAGCTTAATGCACATCACCATTAAAACGCTCCGCCTCCTTATCCGTGCGTGAAGAGGAATTTTCCAGAGTGGTTTCTGCCTGAAACCCAGCTGAGAGGGAGCTGCGGAACACCACCATGATTCAACAGAGAAGACTGCAGCAAAAGCCAGCTGCGTGGGGTTTCAGTGCTCCCAATCCACAATCCCAGAGTGACATCCAGGGCTGACAGGGAAGGACCAGCCAGTCCCTGCTGGTGGTGCCAGCCTTGCTGTGTTAAGTCTTGCAATGACTACAACGCACTGTGTCCCTTTATGTGTGTGGCACATATGGATCACAGCCCACACCCTCGGTATGCATAGCTCTTCCCCCAAATCCAAGACAACCCCAACCCAGTGTGATCTGCCCACCCATGTGATAGCCAGAAATTCTATTCCGCTCATTGCTTGGGTTCCCTCTGTACAACCACGCACCTCAGGTTTGAAGCTCGCAGGAAACTGTAAAGAGTACTGGATGTTTAGGAAAGTACTGTCCGATTCCAGCCCACTTGGGTCACCTGCTTTGCTCAGCTTGGCTCAGGAATTGGACAGATGAAGGACTGAAGTCACCTGTCGGTTTAGTAAATGTCCATTTTCCCCAAATCACAATTTCTTAAGAAGAAATGAAGGGAGGGAGAGAAGGACATGCCTGGCTTGGGGCAATATTCCAATGGCCCTTTCTTTCCAAGCTTCCTCTCTTAGACCTTCTGCTTCCCACATGATGGACTTGGTTGTTTTGAGGTTTTTGTGCACCACTGGGGAGTGAACCCAGGGCCTTCCCACTGAGTTACGTCCTCAGCCCTTTCTTTATGTTATATTGTGAAACAGGGTCTCACTAAATCCCTAAATTGCCCAGGTTGGGCTCAAAGTTGCAATCCTCCTGCCTCAGCCTCCCAAGGTGCTGGGATTAAGACCTGGACTTGGTTTTGCTGTTTGGCTCCCCTTGCTCTCTCTTCTGGGGGGCATACAGGTGGAAGGGCACCACACATGCTCTGTAAGCACTTGCAGTACCTGAGTACAGAAAAGGCAGTTAGTTCTTAGGACTTAGTTGCACCCTCAAAATTACCTACACCATCCACCACCTTTGCTCCTGTGCTGTTAGAGCCCAGAATCCACACATCTGCAGTGATCCTGTGTGTCATGCTCTGAGGAAAATAGCCTTGAAAGCAAGGACACCTGGGACTGGAGCTGGGGAGGTGTCAATGACTGTGAAAGGGAGCTGTGATTATTTCTGCCTTCGATGGTGCTGTGGGTACCCAAGGAGCTTCCCTCACCTAGAAAATGCAGCTTTCGCTGGGGCAAATGTTTCCATCAATCGCCAAAGCCCCAGCAGCAGGCACAAATGAGCTATTTAGAAAAGGCCGTATTTATCTTCATCAGAGCTGGCTGCTGTGCTTTCCAAGTGCGTTCTTTGACACCACCAGTCAAGTCATTTTGCCAACCTGGGAAACAGTGAAAATGACGAATGGGCTGTATCAGAGGAAAAGCTGTGGTGTGGGAAAGGGGGAGCACTTTCCTTTTTTTTCTCACAACTGCGTAAGCTTCCTTTCTTCCACACCTACCTCTCTCTGACCCTTTCCTCTATAGAGAAATGAACATTTTGATAGCCACAGAAATTCGAGCAAGAGAGACTGTTAGACATCTGTCATGCATAGAGCTAAAGCAGACCCTCTGCATGCTCCGGCTATTAGCTCACTAGCACTTGGGTGCTGTTATTATATTCTGCTAATGGTTGCAAGGGGCTTTGCATTAGTCTTGAAGGATCATGTTTTCGGTGTCTGTAAAATCCGTAATACCTGCCTATCAGGAGGTGTTCAGCACCTGTGGATTGGTTAAGTCCCATACTGATAACCAGGAGGACAAACAGACCGTCTGGGCACAAGCAAACCCTGGGGAGGCAAAGTCAGGGCTCCATGCTGCAGCTCGTTGGGCAATGGAGACTTTGCTTGTTGTCTCTGTATCAAACCTGGGTCAGTAAGTGACCCAGAATTGACGCTCCTTCAGCCCCCAGTGACGTGGAGACAGAGAGGTCAGTTCAGATTTGTTTCCCTCCCTAGGCTTTCCTTTTTTCTCACTCTTCCTGAATTTGGACTAAGAAAATAGAGAATGCATGTATGTACTGCAGGAGATGGTGTGTCAAATTTTCCACCTTGAACTCTAAAGAAATGAGCTGTAAGAGGAAATCATTAAATGAATTCTGGAGGAAGTAGCTCACAGCTAATATGCATTGTTTACAAGAAGTATGGCAATAAGAAAACACAGAAATAATTGAAAAGAAAAGCATCCCTTTCAGCTCCCGAGCTCGCCCACTGGAGCTGTTCTAAGTGCATTCAGCACCTGGGGGTCATCACACACTTGAGGTGACTCTCATTCAGCTGGACCCCTAAACTCAGAAATTACTTAGGGTATCAATGCAATTGCATAGCAAAGACTCCTCAATAAAAATTGCTCACATGGATTAATATTTATTTCTTTCATGTGAAAAACTAGATTGGCATTCCTGGGCAGATAGGGTGGCTCCACAATTATGAGGATGTCAGGTGCCCTCTATTGTGTCTCTGCCATCCTCAACTTCAGGCTTTCATCTCCTATCCCAATACAGCTGCTTTAACTCCTACCATCACAACTGCATTCCAGCCGGAAGAAATAGGAGAGGAAGTTAAAATATGCCTTTCTCTTTGGAAACACAATAGAGAGATTTCTCAACTAAGTTCCTTCAGAATGCAACAGTGTTTTCACCTGGTACAAAAGAGGCTTTAAAGCAGACTGTTAGGGGTAGCTTTGTGAACAGTTAAAATTGAGGAGATCCGTGAGGAGGTTGAAGATGGATGCTAGGAAACAGTCAGTAGGTTTTGCCATAGTATGTCTATTGTTCAGTTATCACATAGTTTTCAGGTGTCACAGCACAGCGATCCTTAAACTTGTTTAGGAGGCAAAGTACCTGGAAATTATGGCCCAAAGATGAGCAGGAGATGCCCAATATTGATGTATCAAAAAATATCTTCAAGGGCTGGGGATTTAGCTCAGGGGTTCTGGCGCCTGCCACACAAGCACAAGGTCCTGAGTTTGATCCTTGGTACCAAAAATATATATCTTCATAAAGCATTAGCACAACAGAGTAGATTGGGAAAAAAACAGTGCTGGGGTCAAATAAATTTGGGAACTATAACTCCATCCCTTTCTGGGATGTGTAAATACATTCTCCTTGTGTAGGCTGTGGGTTTAACTTTGTTTAATCCAGTGTTCCCAAAACTTATTTGACAAGGCTTTTGTTTAAATAAACAATCCTACAGACTTAGTGCGCTACAAAATACACATTGGAAAACAGACTCAATTCCATCCACTACACTGGCAACAATTTTAGTAGCAGGAAATGTGACTGTATAAGAAGATCACTACTTGAAGCTCCAAAATAAAGTCCTCAGACTAAAAATAATAAGATGTTTCTGAGTCCTAGTGTGAGTGTGTATGTGTGTGTGTGTTCTTTTTCTATTTGATTTACCCACAAAGGTAGCAGATACAAAAGTTTGTAATGACAATAAAAAGAAAAAACTTGCAAAACCTGTAATGGTTAGATCCTATCAGCAATTAGGAAATTTCCCCACTACTGTGTGAATGAAACTCCTGAGCTTATGTTAGAAAACAATCCATAAGAGGAGAGCTTGAAAACCAACAAGCTCCTAGTACGTGTCACCTACTCTGGAGAAGCTGTGACAAACCCACGAGACACAGTAAGTTGGAGAAATTTTTCCCTCTGGGGCAGTACTTTGTACTTATACTGATTTCCAATTTTTTTCTTTCTTTTTTTTTTTTTTTTTTGGTACCAGGGATCGAACTTGGGACCTTGCACTTGCAAGGTAGGCAGCGGGACCACTGAGCTAAATTCCCAACCCCAATTTCCCATTATTTTTAACTTTTACCACTCAAAAACACTGTAATTTTAACTCATACCAGCCCATACTACTGATTCATTAGAGAGAGACACAAATTTGTCCTAGTAGCTGTCTGGTGGGACCCACATTGAGAATGCTTAAATAGGGTCCGGAATTTAGCTCAGTGGCACCATGCCTGCCTTGCAAGTGCAAGGTCCTGAGTTCAATCCCCAGTACTGCAAAAAAAAAAAAAAAAAATGTTAGTGAGAATGCTAAAGTGCTTCCAACACATTAAGACACGGTGTCTTTTTATTTCTTCCTTCTAATGTGCCAGAATTAGCAATATTGTCAAGATTCCGATTTTAGCACTGGGAGTGTAGCTCAATAGTTGAGTGCTTTGCCTAGAATGTCTCAGGCCCTGGGTTTCATCCCTACCAGTGAAAGAAAAAAAAAAATCAACAGATTGTGTGAAACTTGGTCTCATGCCTTTGGAGTTTTGCTGGCAATTGCTCCTGTTAAATGACTCCGTCACTTGAAACTGGGTCATTTGAGTGAAGACTTGCCATTTGCATAAGACAATTTGAGAGGCAATCCAATTATTCTGAGGTGGTTACATTGTCCTCTCCTTTGACCTCTTGTTTTTGAGGTATCTCTTGACTGCCAATAGTGTGAACATTTTTCTATACCAGGGATCTCAAGTCTGTAGTTCTAGCTCAAGCCTCCCTCCCAAACTTCACTTTCTTAAACTCAGCCACCATAATAGTCCAAGTTCTCCAGAAAACGGAACCAATGGAACCTGTGTCTACATGGATTTATCAGGAAATGGACTCACACAGTCACAGAGGTTGAAATGCTCCATCATGACTATTTGCAAGTTAGAGAACCATTAGTGATGACTCAGTTTGAGAAGCTGAAAGCCTCAGAACTAGGGATACTGGATGTGCAGTCTCCAGTTTGAGGCCAAAGGCTCACCAGCCTTCAGAGGCTGCTGGTAGAAGTCTCAAGAGTCCAAAGGCCAAAGAAATAAGAGTCTGAGGTCCAAGGGCAGCAACAGCAGCAGAAATGTGCCACTCGGGGAGAAGACCCAGAGAGAGAGTGGACACTTCCCCTCCTTCCTGTCTCCTATTCCACCCAGACCTGCAGCTGGGACCCACCCCAAGGGTTTTTCCTCCCTCAGCATGCTGACCCACACCCCAGCTCTCTCTGGAAGCATTCTCACAGACACACCCAAAGCAAAGATTAATTCTGCCAGCAAGGAAGTCCATATTTGGATTTTTTTTTTGTTTACTTTTGAAGTCTGGGAAGTCTTGCCCATGACAGGCAAGGGCTCTCCCGCTGAGCTTCAGCCCAGGCTCTGCCATTTTTAGGCTGTTTTTGTTCCAGATTGGTTTGGTTTGGTTTTAGTCTTTTCAATTCCATAATTCCCTTTAGCTGTCTTTTTGCAAAGCCTTGTTAGACTTTGGAGAACAGAACTCAGTTTGTAAAAAAAATAAATACAGCCTACATCTCATGCTGAGATGGAGCACGAGACAGGGGAGACTCAAGTGGCTGCCTGACAGCTCACCCCACTTACTGACTGGGCACCCAGCCAGCAGACTGTTTGCAGAGCCTATTAAGAGGAAGGGTAGAGGTCTCTTAAAAAAAAATTCCATGGATAATGACTTGGCACCAACACACATGTCGGTGGTTCGTTGGATACTTGTAAAAGCTAAGGTTGCTAATATAAAGTTTTTGACAGATAATCAATAAATGTTCACTGTTGTCTGTACCCTAAGTATCATTTGTACACTAAGGTTTACCAAGGAAGATTGGGACTTGATAGATCTTTTAGGGTTTATTCCAAGTAAACCTATTTGTGAACAATACTTTTCCTGTTACAGAATATGGACTCAGTGTTTACAGATAAATGCTGGTTTTGGCAGTGAACTGAGGAATAATCATGTTGCAAAGCAGATTTCAATATGACCTGGAATTTCCAGCTTCAGATGCACATCTTGTAGGACTTCTCCAGGGAATAGCTAGCCTTGTGAGGATCCCCCCCGCCCCACCCAGCAGCTTCAGACAGAAATCCAAACAAATGTCTGACATCACCACACGTCAACAAAACGAATAAACACACCCAGCTGCAGACAAGCAACAGAATACTGTTCAGAGGGTAAAACGAATAAATTACAAGAAAGCAAGTTACAGAAGGATGTGCACAGTAAAACACTACTTACAAAAAAGTTTATACACGTTCAAGGCAATAATGCACACTTGACAAAAATCAAGTATTTAAAATAAGAAAGTATATTGGAATACTTATAAATATTGAGGCAAGGCTGGTTGTTACTGCTTGAGAAGAAGGGGGTGTGATTGGTGATGGTTGCAGAGAGCTTTGGGCATATCTATAATGCCTTCCAGTAAAGGAAAAGTAACCTGAGGCAAACAAAGCAAAAATTTCAAGTAAGTAAAAAAAAATGGCAAAGCTTGACATTGGGTATATTGTTATTTATTATATCATTCTCTCTACTCTTCTGAATATCAGAAGTAGTTCAAAATCAGGGCTTTGCCTTTCCTATAGGAAAATGGAAACCACCTGAATCTGAATCTCTCCACAAACCTTCCAGAAGCAATGCAGATGGACCAGCAGGAGAGATGGAAGACCAATGATAATCAATACCCACGGCAAAGCTGGGAGATGGGAAATATTAAGAATCTCATGTATGTGGGGGAATCAATATCCAGAGCCACGAGGCCAGCTGCAGGGTGCTTGTCAGAGTGAAAAGTCTGGTGAGGAATGCATTGGAAATGATAGATGGTACATCTGGGAGAGCGAAGAAGATCGATGACAAAGCTGGTGCAAACTGTAACAGAATTCAATAAGGTCGTGGGATACAAAATAAACAATGAAGGATCAATAACTTTCATTTATGTAATCAATAACTAATTAGAAGATGTGATAAAACAAAAAATAGTTTATTAGCAATAAAATAAAATTCTTAGGAATGAACTGAACAAAACAGATTTGCAATGGCTATAAAAGGAAGTTTCAAGGCATGCCTAAAAGACAATAACAGCAGACTTGAACTAAGAAAAAGGCATTTCTCACTCTCTGGTGGGACAGCAACATCAGAAGTGTCAAGCTCTGCCAGTTAATATAAAATTTAACGGGATCCCAATAAAAAACCAACATTTTTATAGACAAGTTCATTGGAAAACATATGTGAAAACATAAACAGGCAGGAAAGTCAGAAACTAATTGAATAAAAAGAGAAATGAAGGGATCTCACTTTACAAGAGAGTAAAACACAGTATTGGGCCTCTATAATGAAAACTGTGCCACCAGCCCAAAAACAGATAATCCAATGAAACAGAATAGAGAATCTAGAAATAGTCCCAAGTACCTGTGAAAGCTTAGTATTTGTTAATGATGGCAACTTAAATCGCTGAAGAGAAGATAAACTTTTTACTAAATGATGTTAAAACAACAGAGCAACCATTTGAAAAGGATAAAATTAGGTTGTTTCATGCCATGAACCAGAATAAACTCTGCATGTGTGAGAGATATAAATGTGAAAGAAAAATTCAGGAACTATGAGAAATACGAGTGACTTACTAGCAGAGAGTGTAGGGGAAAATTATTTTGTCTAGGACCCAAACAAAAGCTTTTCTTTTACAACTTTTATTCAGGATTTACGTTTCATTTCCTCCATGAGACATCAATGGTTCTTCTATCCATAATCACACCCTCTCCTGACACGTCCTGTTTTCTTACCTATAGATTCCTTTCCTTAGCGTTTATCACTGTTTTCCTCTCTGCCCTATGTGGGAAACCTTAGCATGGCTTTTGCCAGTTGAATTGAAATGCTTCTTTCATAGGAGATGCAGAAGGGACTGCATGGGTTAATTGCCCTTCTGCAGGTTTCCGAATGTAGAAAAGCAGGGAGTAACACAAATCCAAGCATCTGGGGCCAGGAGTGGGAGCAAGGGCGCCTCCAGGTGGTCGGGGGAAAGACACTCACAGGGGACAGCAGAAACCGTGGCAGGCGTTGGGAAGTTAGCACGTAGCTCCCTTGTTGCAGTCCTCTAGAATGTGATCCGGAGGCCTTAAGTAAATGGTTAGGGCACAGTACACTCGTGGAAAGAAAAAAGTTGAACACCGAACTCACTCGCAGCCTAGTTCTTCTTCTTAATCCTAAAGCCATAACAGGTCTCTACAAGAATCAGAATTCACCCACTCGTGACGAGCTCCCACAGTCAGGAGCCCTGGTGAAGGAAGAGGCCAGGGAGCCGGTCCTGGCGAATGAGCCCCTGAATGAGCCCCTGAACTTGCTCTGCAGATGTGGGAGGCTGCTCGAGTGGGCAGATCAGGGCCTCCCTGCCAGACTGCTGTCATTGTCCCTCACGAAGCTGCCTCCGAGGGGAACAGCCTTCCTTGGGACTGTGCAACAGGCGGCCCAGTGGGGATCTATTTGGGGAAATGGAAATAGCACTTTCTTTCCTGTATATAATCTTTGTGCAGGATGTACCCCACTCTGACCTATGTCCATCTTGCTCAATCCTGGGAATGGTTGCCACACTTGGGCCTCCTTAAGTAAACTTTCGCACTTAGGAGACATTTGCTTAAATGGCAAAGCGAAGGTCATGATTTCCCCAATTTAGCCATTTCTGTCTCTGGGCTTAGAAGGATGTTTTTTACATTCATTAAAGTGCCATTTAATGAGATGGACAAGATGGTCTTTAGAAAATAAATTATTAATGAGAACTTTTTCTTCTAGAAGGAAATTAAATGAATAGCAACTAGTCCTGATATTAAGTTTTAATTGACTTTGCATTATTAACAACCAGTGGAAGGAAAAAAAACAACCAGTGTTATTATAATGTGTAATTTGTAATAATATAATAAGGAAGATTTTATTTTCAATCTTTTATTGTTCAGTAAGAAGGTTATCAAGCAATTTACCAGAGTGTAAGAGGACGTGATATTCCATTTACACACAAGTAATAAACTGCGTTGCCATGGAGAAGGGCTGATCACAAGAGGATACTGCTCTGGCTCATTGAAATGGATCAAAGCAATGATTATCTGTTATACAGGAAACAACTTCATTCTCAGGGTCCATGAATGTTCTGGGGGGAAAATGCAAATAATAGCTGAAAACCAAAAACTTGAAACCACTCTTTCTCAAATTTGTGTGTTGAAATCACTGGAACATTTTTAAATATACTGAAGCTTGATCTCCACCTCCAGAGATGCTGGTTTAATCTGCATGAAGTGCAGTTGGGGAATTGGCATTCTTACAGCTCCCCAAGGTGATTCTAATGAGCAGCAAGTTGGGAAGACTGATTCTACACAGCGACACAACCTTCTGTCCAAAGACAGCAGTATCTGAAAAGCTTTTTATTGCAGATTTGTGGTTTAACGTTAATGGAGGATTTATTTTAGAGGTAATTGTACTGGTGTGTCTAAAGACAAGTGGAGAAATAGAAATATAGAAAGAAATATAGCCAGAGACTAGCAATAGAATTTTACTGGAACAA
>NW_004624758.1:20192494-20221663 GCF_000247695.1 Heterocephalus glaber
TTCCACGGTGGGGTGGGGGGTGCTTCTGGCACCCACGCAGATCACCTTCTCTGCCCTAGGAGCCTGGGATGGAGGCAGGGAGCTTCCTTCCAGGTGCTGGGACCGGCTGAGCTTCTCTGCCCTAGGAGCCTGGGATGGCGGCAGGGGAGCTTCCTTCCAGGTGCTGGGACCGGCTGAGCTTCTCTGCCCTAGGAGCCTGGGATGGAGGCTGGGAGCTTCCTTCTGGGTCGCTTGGCTAGTTCTTTCAGCCAACTCGGTAGTCTCACAAGGACCAAGCAACTTTAAAAACTGTTAGAGATCACATGTAGTGTACAAAACTTGGCCAAGTTTTGAGAAGTAATTTATTTGAAGCTGAAAGTGTTCCATGAAATGAAGTCCAAGGGCCTCTTTCATATCCAGTGTGTCAGGGACAAATGGGCTTTGGCGGATTCCAGAGAACAAAGACATTTGGGGAACAATTTTAGGGTAACATTCAGAACTTTCTAGCTCTAAGGGCCCAATTTTGCACTCTGTTGAATTTCAGCTATCCTGACCTTGAGGGTTTTATAACACCTGCTGGTGAAGCCATCCAATTTCCTCTTTCTGTATTGATAAGTAGGTAAGAGATAATATAGCCCTGAGAATGGGGTAATCAGGATATTCTGGGGGAATGCGATGTACTGCTCTTTCTCTCAGAGATAAACCCACACAAAACAGCAGGAGATGTCTGCATTTTCACACCAACTAATAAAAACTTCTTGGGTCTTACCTCATTAGACTAATTTCATCCAAACTAAACATATGCAAAGACTCCCACAGTAAACACGATTAAAATAACACAGGATATAAAGCTAGAATATTGCCAACTTAGCAAGAGGCCTCTTTCTAACAAAAACTGACAAATACTAGTTGAACACATCCACGTATTTCCTGGCTAACTTAGCCACTGATTGGGTGAAGGGGTCAGACCCAAACTTAAATATAAAAAGAATTACACTGCATACAGGGAACTGATCGTAGAGGGTAAATTGATGCTGACTACTTTGATTATAAACTTAAATGACAAAGTCAGTTCTCTGTTTCCCTTTAGCTGTGGTTTTACTTTTGATTTATTTTGTGTAATAATAACTAAAACTGAGTAAGCCTCTCCAGGAGACTTCCAGCTGTCAATAGCAGCCTGGTTATTTGATATTCAGTGTGTGACAGATCTTATTTTTCTTGGCTATTTCCACTCTACTTTCTTTGTCCCTTTTTTCTCACTGGGTAACCAGAAGGAAATCACAGTCATGAGTCTCTGCTCCTAACCTTGACTTCCTTCTGGTTTCTGTCGAGGTTGGGCATTAGGCACAGCAGGAAGCCTATGATGAGATCTTGGCTGGAAGGAAGTTGTGCCCCAGAATCAAGATCTCCTTGATGATTGTCAGGATTCACCCCCTCCAGTAGGCATGATACCCTGTGAAACAGGGCTGCAGAGGCCAGTAATGTGGGAGGTAAAAGAATTTACCAGAAACAGAGCAAAGACATGTTCAATGGATGTGCTCCACACCAGCTAGAGAGACACAGGGAGGTCTTCACCCAGAGGCAGGTGCTGTGCTGTTGTAAGGGGGCTGGAAGGAGGAAAGGGCTGGCTTCGGAGCATTCTGCCAAGCACCCACGTCTGCCCACCCCCAGATCCTAAGGTCACCAGGGAATCCTCCAGGAGTATGCTGTTTGGGTAGGATGTCATAGAGGTGACAGTGCTGCCTCCCACCTCTACTTCCTGTTGCCTTTCTCCTCTGGTTCCATGGCTACCCTGTGCTCAGCTGCCACTGAGGCTTCTTGGTGTCCACACCTTCCTTGTGCTCATCTGCCAAGTCCCCTGTTCCTGACCCGTCCCTCCCTCTGACCTCCACACTCTGGCTTTGCCTTGCTTTCCTCTCACCCAAAACCTTTCTGACTCTCAAACGCTGGTTTCTTGTGCCACCTGATAGCTTCACATTCCTTGGTGACAAAGTGTTTTCCACTTTGGGATCACAGCCCCACAAGGTCACATTGTAGTAAGACCCTACAGCTGAGTTCCCAAGGATGGAACACAACCCTGTGCCTCAGTGGGTGGCATTAAGCCCTATGCACTGCATCGTTAAAGAGCCGATCTTGCTGACTTGCTAGATCAGGCTCTGTAACCAGTCACCCCTCTTGAGCACTATGGAATTTTCAATAACTAAGTTAAAACATCACTTTGAAACACTTGTGTCTTGAGTGCACTTTTACAATAATTGCCATAAATCTGATAGGAAGCTTGAAGGAAGAAGTAGCTGCCTCAGCACATCTGCAGGGCAGCTCTGTGTTCCCTGGTATGGTCCGGATCCTTGAAAGCCAGTCTCAGGAGAGGCCCAGCTACCCAGGGCTAAATCCCTTCAACCCTGAGGCCCTGTGAAAATGCTAATGACACACCTCATGGAGTGTTCAAAGAGACCCCTTAAGAACGTTTGAAAAGGCTTTGTGCAAAATGAGATGTTGAGTAATAACCTGGGAAGCCTGTGCTCCTTCGGGAGAGGACAGAGCCAGGAGGAATAACCTGTTAGGACAGGTCACTCTTCCCACCCATCAAGGGTCAGATGTGTTACTTGGGGTGCAGCATAGCAGGGTTCCACTCTGAAGAGTCCCCGAAGAAAGCAGGGAGTTGGGAAGCAAAAATATGGGAAGAAATATTTGGTGTCTGGCTAGTACTAGCTGATAAAAAAACTTTGTTGGAGGATTTTGAACTCAGTACATCACACATGCTAGGCAAGTACTCTACCACTAAGCTACATTCCAACCTTTCATTTTATTTTCAGACAGGATCTTGCTAAGTTCTCCAGGCTGGGCTCCTGCCTCAGAGTGCCATGGAGCTGGGGTTCCAGGTGTGCATCACCACACTTGGCATGATAAAGTATCCTTAGGGGAATTTTATATCATAGTCTTCTTCACCCACCCTGGCAGCAACAAAACTCATCATTGTGAACTTGGGTTTGTAAAGCTGCCTCTTCATGCGAAACAAACAGCCACTTTGAAATTTAAGACATCTGTAGTGTGTGTGTTTGTGTGTATGTGTGTGTGTGTGTGTTATTTGGCCATCAAAATGGATGCAATCCTATTGTGCATGGTGACATGGGTAGACTCAAAAGACATCTTGTTACATGAAATAAGCCAGGCAAAGAAGAACAAATAACATGAGGTCACACTCATTTGTGGAAGCTAAAAATGTTGGTTTTGTAGAAGGTGGGATATGGGCACTAGAGACTGAAGAGTAGGGATGAGGAGAAGCAGTGGGAGGTTGGATAATGGGTATCAAAATATAGCTATATGGGTGGAGTTGGTTCTGGTGTTCTACAGCAGAGTAGGGTGACTACAGTCTACAAGAACTTATTATATATTTCAAAATAGCTTGAAGAGTCTGAAGTTCCTAATATATAGAAATGATATTTCAGGAGATAGAAATGCTGATTACCCTGATTTGATCCTCATGCCGTGTATGTCTTTTAAATTATCACATTACTCCCTATAAATATAGACAATTTCTGTATTTCAACTTAAATAAAATTTATAGAAAGAAGTTTGCTTGGTGGGGCCGTCTGCAGGCATAAGGGCTTTGCAGTACACACGATGCTCTCATATCTACATCTCTCCTCTGCATCAAAGGGAACTGAAGCTCACACAGCAGGTCCTCTGCTGTCCCAGGATGTCCCAGAGGGTCAGCAGTGTGGACCCCACTTCACAGCCGTCCCTCGCCTGCTCCATCTCAAGTCAAGTGCCTTCTCTCCTCCAAGGGCCCAGGAGATGCACATTCCTCCCTTACCTTCCGGGCACATGTTGGGTGCTGTCGTTCTCTCGGTCTCGCCCTTTCTCGGAGAGCTGCCCCTTAGCTACTTTTGATGTCTCTGTTGTCACTATCACCAGCAGGTGGGCTCAGTCTCCGAAGCTGGGCCACAGCCACTGACCTTCATGGCACCTCCTGAGCAGTGACCACATGGGGAACTGAGGGTTCGCAGGCATCTGCTATTCACCCTGGAGACAGACTTGGCTTCTTTGTCCCATTGAGAGTCCTGCAGGTGCCCGGTGCTGTTTACCTGAGACCGGAAATGGCATATGTGCAGGACTGGCTAATCACCTGCAGTGGAGGATGGAAAAGCCTTGGCTTTTAAATCCCAGAACAGCAAACAAACACACTTTCATTTCCGGAAAACATGGCAAAAGTTATTTTCCTACAGAAAAGAAGATACTTTTTAAGATTTGCCTGAATGTTCAAAGTTGGCGTGATGTCATACACTGAGTTTAAGCAGGGTCATCAGCATGAGCAGAAAGCCTCAGAAACCATCCCAGGCAGGGGGGGATTTAGCTCAGTGGTTTCACCGCCTACCTCGCAAGCACAAGGTCCCAAGTTTGGTCCCTGGTACCAAAAAGAAAGAAAGAAAAGAAACCATCCCAGGAGCAGTGAGGCTTCTCTGATGGTCATTTCTGGAAGGGAAAATACTCATTCAACATCGTCATTGTCCTTACCCTGCAGATTTAAACAGGCTTCTGAGCCTAGACCGACCTGCATCTCAAAGATCTTAAATGACTACCCGGCCACACATTGGCAAGTGCACACCAGGCTCTCGGAAATCTGTTTGGCCCAAGGGGCTGACATAAGCCTGGCAGCTCCTTCTCTTACTCTTGGAAATTTTCTTCTTCTTCCTAACATTAGTCTTAGGCAAAACAACAAACCAAGGAGAGTGTGTGTGTCCTCCAAGCTTAGCCCCTCTGCCCATCCCTCCCTGATATCAGAGCTCACTTCCAGCAAAGAGACAATGTCTGTCATTTATTCTGAGCACACACTTGGATTAGAGTCACCTACCATGGGTCCCAGCATGCTCCCCTTCACCATCAGCCAGCAGGTGAAGGCAGCACTGCAGGGCAGCTCTGGGGCAGAGGAGGACAGGCTCCTCACCTACAGACCAGGCAATTAGAGACTGTTATTCACGAGTAACTGAATAAATAAAATGAAAACTTAAAAATAAAAACACATATAAAAGGGGCCGCGGATTTAGCTCAGTGGTTTCACCGCCTGCTGCGCAAGCACAAGGACCCGAGTTCGATCCCCGGTACCAAAAAAAAAAAAACACATATAAAAGTTGTGAGATGAAGTTCAAGGAGCATTAGAGGTAAATATACATTAAGTGTTCAGTTTTCTTTAAATGATTAAAATAATGAGCTACACATCAAAATTTGAAAAAGCCTTCAGCATAATTCTAAGGGGATAAAAGGAAAACAAATCGAACTAAGGCAAAAAATTAATTAAGAAACAATGAAAAGGAAATGCAATAAAAGTTGGTTTTTTGAAGACAAGATATAAAAACTGATGAATCATTTATGAAAATGGAGAAGGTAAGGTTATCTTAGAAATGAAAACAAAATAGGAATACACATAGAATAGAAATTTTTAATACATAAAATAATAATATGAAATTTTATGGCAATGAATTCAAACTAAGATAAAATGTAGGATTTCTCAGAATTTATAATAAAAATGCTAAATAAAAATCAAAGGAATTATATCTGAATAAATTTAATGACCCTAGAATGGAGAAGGACTTTATAATCATGACACTTGGCTAAATTTATAATGAAAGAGAGTCACTGAAAAAGAATAAGTTGAAAACTATAAACACTAAAAATAACCCTCTAAGTTAGAATACAAAATGGTTTAAATTAAAAAAACAAACTAAAAATTTTTTCAATAAATACCACAAATAAATATTCATACATTAAATACAAAAGAATTCATTATAACCCATTAAAAAGCACCTTAATAGAAAGTAGAAAGCATATAAGCACATAACTCACAAAAATAGGAACCAAGTGGCTGTTGAATATATGAATAATTTTTAAATCTACCCTTGGCAAACTAGTAATACAAAAAGCAAAACTAAACCAACAAAAAAAATTCCTGAGAAATATTTTGCCCCCAGCCCAAATATAAATTGGCAGATAATTTTTAAGAACTATATAGGCATTGATGTAAAGGTATACTGTCATGTAATGCTGGCAGAAGCTTAATATGACATATTACTCAATAGTGACCTGAAAGTACATAGAAAACACTTAAAATATGTACATTCCTCAGATTTAGCCATCCTAGTTCTGCTATTTACCCTATGGAAAGAGTCATGGTCTTGCATACAGTCTATTTTTTTTTTTTTTTTTTTTGAGACAGGGTTTCACTTTGTAGTTCAGACTAGCACTGAACTCACTATGTAGCCTAGGCTGACATGGCAATCCTCCTGCCTCAGCCTCCTGAGTGCTGGGATTATAGGGGTGCACCACCATGCCTGGCTCTTATTTAAGAGTATGGAAGGAAATTTAATGTTACTTATCTTGGGAAGAGGGAGATTTTTGAAACTGCCTTGGATATAGAGATTTAAATTGTTTCTTAAATCGAAGTTCTTTTCTAGCTTCTTTATACAAGGAATTTTTCTTTGTCACAATAACAAGATTGACCATTTTAAAGTATTTTTCCTTAGCCTTTGTGTTTATTGCTTTTAACTATAGGTATATATAGTAAATTTAGAGTTAACTCAAGAACAAGAAGTACCATTTGGTCAAATTTAGAAAACATATTGTGTGTGTTGTACGGAACAAATTAATTTCTTTTATGTAAGTTCCTCCAAAATTTTGACTAATTCTCACCCCAGCCAAATGTAATAAATCAGTGACATTTGAAAGAAAAGTTGGAAGAAGTAAAATAACTTACACTGTAATCATATTGGGAGATACAACCCAGAAGCTTAATCAGACTATAAAATAAGCTTAAAGCCAGTACTTTTTTTTTTTTTTTTTGAGATGGTCTCACTCTGTAGTCCAGGCTAGCCTTGAACTCTCTATGTAGTCCAGGCTGGCCTCAAAGCTGTGTCAATCCTCCTGCCTCGTCCTCCTAAGTGCTGGGATTACAGGCAGTCTTATTTCTAGGGATGTTTGTGTATATAAAAGAGAAAGTTTGGTAACTAATATCTGACAATGGGGGAAAATAAAACAAATAAGCTTTGCAACCATTAAAAATGATGCTGAAATGACCCAAAACAGAGGTATTAGTCAGTGCTTACAAGAACTTGCAGGGCTAGGGCAACAAATGACTGCACATGCTCTGAATCAGATTCAATGTGGGACACAGAAATTTACAAGATTGGCCTACAATGGCCACTCATAGAGTGTGATGTAGAAGAGTGCAAACCATCTGTCTGCATGCTAGAGATCTGCAGGATCCAGTCAGTGGTCTGGAGTCCACAGCAATGTCCCCAAAGAGATCACATCAAGGCGCTGAAGGGGCCAGGGATTTCCGAGACAAAAGATCTAGGCGTCTGCAGCAGGAGGTCTAAGGGTCAGCACTAGGAGCTAAAGTGTCTGCTTCCACCAGCAGGCTGGAAGGCAGGTGCTGGAAGCTGAAGAATCTGCACGGAAGCCAGGAGACAACGCCCAAAGCAAAGATGAAGACCAAAGCTCCTCTGAGGAAAATCAGCTGAAGTCCTTCCCTCCCACTCTCCTTTTATACCATTCTGACAACAATATTCCTTAAGGTGGGTTTTCCACACCCAGAACCAAGCTGACTCAATTCAGCTGGGTGTCCCCCACTCACACTGACAATTAATCAGTTACCCAGCACAATAGACAAACCAACAGAACAGGGGGAAAGGGTCCAAAAATAGAACCACACAAACAGAAGCACTAAATCTACAACAAAGGCACTAATATGAAATTCAGCAGGCAAAAAATGCCCTTTTTGATATATCTTGTGGAAGCAATTGGATATTACATGGAAAAATTAACTTTCTGCCTCTCACTCAGCCTGTACACAAATATTAATTTGGGATAGATCTTAGATCTAAGTGGAAAAGGTGAAACTCTCTAGTTTCTAGAAGAAAATACAGACTGATAGATTTGTGAGCTTGGAGCATATAAAACTTTCTTAAGCTGAGCACTAAAAGCTTTAGCCACAAAGAAAAACAATTAATCAACTGGGTTTTATTAAAATTAAAAACTTCTGTTCATCAAATGACATAACATCACAAAAATGGCCCCCGCAAGAGAGGATCTCTAAACAGGCAGTGAACAGGAAGCGAGTTCAAAGTTGGAACACACCAGGTTCTGAGAGTGAAACCACAATGTTGGCATCATTTACCCCATAGCTTTAAAGCCTGAGAATTCCCAGTGTTGGGAAGCATGTGGGGAAATGCAACTCTCATACATTACTGTACTTGGGAAAAGTATCAATTGCTTTAATCACCTTGAAAACTGATTCGGTTACTAAATCTTACATATCCAAGAGAGATGAAAACATAGATCTACAAGAAGACTTATACCAGAATGTCCACAGAAGCTTGATTCATCATGGCTACAAGGGACAATCAAAATATATGGTGAATGTTCTAAGTTTAAAATAAAATTTTGTTACAGTACAAGACACATTGCCTTTCATCCAGCCTCCCCTCCCCTCACTTCAAACACACTTACCCATTGTTCCTGTTATGTGTATCTTTACAAGGTGTGATAAAAAATATGGTGAATGCTGCTGCTTGGTGCCATCCAACAGAAATGCAGGTTGGTAAAAACATGACAGTGTGTCCTCCTCCACCTTATTCACCAGATCTGACACCATGTGACTCCTGGCTCTTTCCCAAAGTCAAAATGACAGTGAAAAGTAAATGTTTTGAATGGGTCCCAGAGAGCAAGGTAGCCAGAATAGTGCAACAAAGGACTCCAGAGCAGCTTCAGAAAGAGACAAGAGCAATGAGATAATTATGTTCAAAGTAAGAGAAAGTATTTTGAGGAGGATTAATGGCAATGTGTCTTTTTCTAATGAATTTTAAAATCTAAACAGTCACCATAATTTTTATTACACCTCCTATACAAAATGGAAACATCCCAGATACCTGTCAACTGGAGAACAAATAAAGAAATTGTGGTATATTTATGGAGTAGAACTGTGGTGTAGTTATAGAATAGAATTCTACAGAGTAACAACAAAGAGGAATGAACCACTGACACTTTTAGCAACATGGGTGATTGTTAAAAATTTTGCTGTGTCATTCCACGCTCCTGGGGCAGAGAAGGTGAGCCGGTCCCAGCACCCGGGAGGAGGCTCCCCTGCCGCCATTCCACCAGGGCAGAGAAGGTGAGCCACACGGGTGCCAGAAGCACCCATCCCCCAACCCCTGTGGAAATGAGAAGACACGTAAACAAGCCTCAAAAACAGACTTCCAGATCACCTACAGCAACCCCAAAGGGAAACAAGATGGAACACTCTGATACTCAACCACCTGGACTCTCTGAACTGGCAACAAAAGAGGAGCTGGGAAAAATGAAATCAGAAATAATTACTCAGATAACGGCAAAGATTGTGCCCATAGTGCAAGACATGATTAATAAATCTAGAGAGGACATAGATAAAAAAAAATAGAGGATCTGAGGAACATGATGGAATCCCAACATAGGAAACAAATGGAATCCATAAAACAGATGCAAACAGATTTCCAGGAGATTAAAAACTCCATCGAAAGTCTGTGCAGCAGAATGAACCAATGTGAGGATAGAATTTCACATATAGAAGATAAGATTGCAATTAGTGACCAGGAAAAGAAAAATTGCTTTAAAATTGTAAGGGCACACAAGAAATCAATCCAGCAACAGCTAGACAATGCAAAGAAGAATAACATAAGACAGACTGGAGTCAATGAAGAAAGAGGAGAGAGTGCAGATGACATAAAAATTTTGCTGTGTGAAAAAAGGCAGATCTAAAAGAATACTTTTTAAAAACTCCATTTATCAAGGTTCAAGAACAGGCAAAAATAGGGCCGGGGATTTAGCTTAGTGGTTCCGGCGCCTGCCTCGCAAGCACAAGGTCCCAAGTTCGATCCCTAATACCAAAAAAAAAAAAGAACAGGCAAAAATAATCTATGGTTATAAAACTCAGAACAGAGGTAGTAGCTATAGGAAGAAGTTGAATGAGAAGGGGCTCAAGGAAATCTGTGGGGAGGTTAGATGTCCTGATAGATGAACCCATGTGTAAATATTTATGGAGGCATAGATTTAATGTACAGTGGTACCTCGGTTCATAAACTTAATTTGTTTCATGAGTCTGAGGAAGATGGCCATGCCCAAACATGAATGTGGCCATCTTCCTCAAAACTGTGGAACAAATTAAATTCATATATGGAAGTACCACTGTCTATTTTAATTTCCTATATAGAAGTCATACCTGAAGTAATATTTTAAGAGATGCCATAAAAGAATATATAATATGAGAAAATGCTAACATTATGTTATTCCTTTCAAAGTTTTATTCATTAATTTATTCACACAAGAAACATTTATTAAAAATAAATAAATAAGAAACATTTATTAGTCATCTACTGAATAACAGATATTATTGTAGGGCATAGAAAATAATAGTGAACAAATTTCTTTAAAAATTTCTTTGTCAGGGGCTGGGGATTTAGCTCAGTGGTTTCACCGCCTGCTGCGCAAGTGCAAGGACCCAAGTTCGATCCCCGGTACCATAAAAAAAAATTTCTTTGTCTCAGGACAGCTTACTTTCCAGCATGGAGTGTTGCAGCATGAGTACCTACATGCAGTATAGTGTATGCATTATTGTGTGTGTTTCTGTGTGTATATGCACTCATTTTGTTGCTATACACATGTTTAAAATAATCACAGAAAATGAGAATGAAAAATTCTAACAATGATGTCTGGGAAGTGCAAGTGATTGTTATTATCTTCTCTGCTTTTATCATTTTCTATAAGGAGCATGTGCTTCTTTAAAAATCAGGAAAAAATTATTAACAAAATTGTGAATACAGACAGATTGGCTGCAGCGGCTTCACCCCATGAACATGCAGCCAGAGAGCTTCGACAGCTGCGGCAAACCTAGATCACCTGCAGATGACTTCAATGGATCTCTTCAAGGCAACTAATAGAAGGTTTTATTAAGAAAGAAAAGAAAGGGCCAGGGATTTAGCTGCCTTCTGCGCAAGCGCAAGGACCCGAGTTTGATTCTCGGTACAAAAAAAAAAAAGAAAGGAAAACATGAAAAGTGGCCCAGAAAAACTTTTTCATTGGCATCGCAAAAGGGTTCTATAGGGATTATTTACTAGGACAGAATTTTTCACTGAACATGAGATCAAAGCCATTAAATCAGGCCCAGGAGAGTGTTTTGAACTGCAATGGGATGTTTGTCCCCCACTGAGTTAAAGCCTTACCTTTGTCACTGCTTGGCAAAGACCCTCAGGTAAAATCACACAGCTTAATTTCCCATCCATAAAATGGAGAGAATAGTCTCTACATTACAGGTCTGCTGTCATTTCCACACAGCTCTCACTGACTCCATTACAGCCTGGCTTTCAGACCCACAGTGGGGTGTATGCCCAGCTCCCCGACGGACCGCTGCTGTTTCTTGCTTAACCCCATGTAGGTAACATGTCACTGGTTGCTAAACTGATGCTAAGGAAAAGTTATTATATGCAAATATGCTTGCAATGTGATTTTGATTATTTAGAATTTTACATTCTATCATTAATTGGATAATTAGGTACAGAATAATTAAGTGAAAAGTAATTTAAGTATTACATCTTGCATCAACATTTTTCTATACCTGAACACATAAAGGCATAAAGCTATGCTGCTGTGCTGCACAATGCAAGCCTTTTCTTGCAGACCAAGTAATATGTTCTGAAAAAATATTCCAGGTAGTGCTTGTGTTCACTGTAATGTATACGTGTGTGTGCATGGAGTGGGGAGATCTATATGTATGACTGGACCAGGAGATGCCCAGATATTTGGCCAAATATTTTTCTGGAAGTGTTGGTGAGGATATTTCTGAATGAGATTAACTGCTGAATGAGTAGAATGCCCTCCCTAATGTGAGTGAGCTGTATCTAATCAATTGAAGGCCTATCCAGACCTGAATAAGGCTGAATCAGAGGAACCTCCTGCCTGGCTGGCTACCTGCCTGACTACCTCATGGATGTCAGGGTATCTTCCTGATTTTGACTCAGAGTGAAACACTGGCTCTTTCCAGATGTGCCAGCTTTCAAGCTGGAACTACCCTCTTTGGTCCTTCTAGGCCTCCAGCATGTTCACAGCAGATCTGAGGACTTGTATGCCTCCCAAGAATCTTAAATGATCTGTATTTTGGTAGCAAGAGTGGTTCTAGAGGAACATAACCTTAGGAATGAATTCTCTGAATTGTTTTTCACATTTCTGAAATTGGCTTTCTATTTGATTGTGTTTAAAGACACTAATCTATTTCCAGTAATAAAGAGAGCAATGATAGTCTATAAAATAATCTGTCACTAAAGATATACAAAATATTACTATGGGATATTTCCAATCAACCACTTACACGAAGCACCAAAGTGAGTGATTGTCTATATGAGGCTCTCAAACACTGTCAGCAAACTAATGACTCTAATAGGATTGGCTGGTAGAACTTAATGTCACTGGGCAAAATGGGAAAAGAAAAAAAGTGAGATCAGAGATTTGAATTTGTAGCTCAAAAAGCACACAAATTATCTGAAACTTGCTTGTGTGCCTGGAGGAAATCCCTATCTCCTGGGGCCGAGGGCTGAGATTGCTGAAAGTCAGACTTTCATCCCATGACCGGCTGAATTACAACACAAGTTGAAGTTCCAGCCTCTTAGGGTCTCTACCATTAGAGTGAGGGCACAAGTTTTGAAGGAACAAGATTCCTTGGGATGGATCTGTGTAGCAAGACCTTGATGGAAAGTAAGGTAAGGACATTGCCCACTAAACTTGAATTGCCCAAAGAAACCATAATGGCCTCTCCTCAGGCAGCTGCTGTCCAAGACAATGCTGAGGGCCCCCGGGACCCACCCTCACCACCTCTCTGCTTCTAGACCTATAATTAGAATCAAGTCTTACCAAGCCGTGAAGTGTGACCCATGAGGAGCTCTGTTACACTTCAAAAGAACTACTTGAGTTTTCTACTTTATACAGACAGAAATCAGGGGAATGTGTGTAGGAATGGATATTAAAGTTATGAGACAATGGTAAAAGAAGTATAAAGTTGCATCAAGCCAAATTTATGGAAAGGTCCCAGTAAGATTTTACCACTCTAGAAGTTAGAGAGGACTGAAACAGGTTAGTTGGTTGGTTGGTTGATTAGTTGGTTGATTAGTTGGTTGGTTGATTAGTTAGTTGGCTGAAACATGAACTGAAATTGAGTTTGAAGTGCCAGGCACATGCCTTGGATTAATGTACAAGAAGGAATTCAAAGACTTAGGGAGGCTGGAATATTAGAGCCCATTTGTCAATGGAGAGCTCACCACACTGGACGATTCCAGAAGACATAACCTTCACTGCAGTGTGGAGAAATGAATTCTCGGGGGGAGCCTTTTCATCTTCCAAGAACAGTTATTGTTCTTCCCTCTGTGCTTTATCTTACAATGAGAACTGTGGCCACTGAATGCAATGGCAGTAATTTGATCCCAGGATGGTAAAGACCAGTTAGGGCACCCAGTTATCCAAAGCAACACAGGAATGGGTGCCATAATGGACAGCAAAGTGAACGCAGCCATCTGAAGAGTTATTCTGACTTGTGCATGGCTAGTTGGTTGAACTATTCCTAAAAGTAAAAAAGGAAGGCTAGCTAGTAAATCCTTATTTGATCAATATAAGCAGGAAAGTCTAGGTCAAGTGAAGAGAAATCTAACCCAAATCATAAAGTCAGACTTCAGTTTGTTTACATATTCAGGGTCCCTTGAGTAAAAGAAAAGTTAGGTCCTCTTAAGAAAGATCAAGGGTACAACCAAAAATGTATACTATAAAATCTTTCTCCCAGTCCTCCTGAAAGACACCTCTGGAATTTTACCAGGGTTATTATGCACTAAGGGAAAGGAATTAATCAGACCTTTCAGAGACTACTGAATATGGTCTCTAAGTTGCCACTAATTCCAGGACATCTAAAATCTACTGTGGTCCACCAGTCAAGAGTAAGAGCTTATGATTAAAACTAGACCTATATCTCTCACCATGCACTAAACTAAAATCAAAATGGATTAAAGATCTAAATATTAAAATAGAAACTCTGAACCAGTTGGAACAGAGGTTAGGGAGAACCCTTGAAGACATCGGTGTAGGAAAAGATTTTATGAACAAAACCTCAGTTGCCCATGAACTAGCACAAACAATCAACAAGTGGGATCTCTTCTTTTTGAAAGGCTTCTGCACAGCAAGAGAACCCACCAGCAGTGTGAAGAGACAACCCACAACGTGGGAAAAAAATCTTCACCTGCTCTTCCTCAGACAAAGGTCTACTATCTTGAATCTATAAAGAACTTAAAAAGATCAGACCTCCCAAATTTAAAGACCCAATCCAAAAATGGGCATCTGAAATGAACAGACATTTCTCAGACAAAGAAGTAGAAATAGCAAATAAATACATGAAAAAATGTTCCACATCACTGGTCATTCAGAAGATGCAAATGAAAACAATGCTGAGATTCCACTTCACTCCAGAAAGAATGGCTGCTATCATGAAATCAACCAATAACAAATGCTGGTGGGGCTGTGGGGAAAGAGGAAGCCTGCTCCACTGCTGGTGGGAGTGTAGACTGGTGCGACCACTGTGGAAATCAACATGGAGATAACTCAAAGAATTAGGATTGGAAGTCCCATTTGACCCTGCTATTCCACTGCTGGGGATCTTCCCCAAAGAATTAAAAGAATCATACCAAAGTGATATATGTGTGCCCATGTTCATAGCAGCACAGTTTGTAATAGCTAAAACTTGGAAACAGCTCAAATGGCCATCAACTGGAGACTGGATAAAGAAAATGTGGTTTTTTTATAAAATGGAGTACTACTCATCCATAAAAAATGAGAAATTAGAGACATTTATAGCTAAGTGGATGCACATTGAGGCAATACTCTTAAGTGAAATAAATAGGACACACATGTATAAATACTGAATAGTTTCTCTGGTGTGAGAAACTGAAAGTGTAAATAAGGACTAAAATGTATAATAGGTAATGTGAAATAGGAAGAAAAGGGGCAAAGGGGAAGGAAGTGGGAAGGCTAGGGGAAAGGATAGAAGGGAATGGGATTAATATGAGAAAATGGAAAAATAGGAACAAAATCTTTGTAAATAGGGAGGAATGGAGGGGTTGAAGGGAGGGCTGGGCAAGAGTGAAAAATAAGAACCAAGAGAGACTATGTAAAGGTGCAAATTTCCAATGATGAATGTCATTATATTGTATACCTAAAATGTACCAATGATTAGAATGAATAATTGATAATGCAAAATAGGAAGAAAAGGTCCAAAGGGGTAGGGGAAGTGGGAGGGGCAGGGGAAAGGAAAGAAGGGAAAGGAAAAATGATAAGAAATGGAAAAAATGGAAATAAAGTCTTTGTAAACAGGGAAGGGTGGAGGGGGTGAAGGGAGGGCTAGGAATGGGGAAAAAATAAGAACCAAGATCCATTGTGTACAATTCCCAATGAGAAATGTAATTGTGTTGTATAGCTATAATGTACCAATAAAAGAATCTAATAAAGTGCAAAAAAAAAAAAAAGAGTAAGAGTTTATGAAGTGCAGTGAATAGGGAAAGGGGACATTACTAGAACCTCTGCATTAAGTCCTATCTCCTGCAATCCACAACAGCAGAACGTGAATTAATTAATATATAGACAGAAATGAAGCATAGAAAAGAAGCTGAGCTTTGGACCTGATCAATGCAGCTCTGGGCAGCAAAGATGACACCTTTATTAGGTATGTGAGGAGAGACAAATGTACCAGATGACTCAGAGGATGGTGATAATCCTAGAACACTGAGAAACTATGCAGATGAAGATTTGGTTCCTCCCAAGATGTCTCCAGCTGGTGTAGTCCTGCCCTGGAGCATCACAGCATCACCGGACCATTGAGGTCTTAGCTGTGACCCAAGGCGAAAACGGAGTTATGTCTCAACATGTCTAGCTGGCCCACAGGCAGGAAAGCTAGGCCCCAATTATGATTTAATTGTGAAATGATTTTTCCCCAAAATTATATAGAATTGCTCCCGACATTGAAGAGCAGACAATCAGTGGAGCTTTAGCTCAGGTCCGTTTTACCATTCAGGATGTCCCTGAACCCATCCTGTGGTTATTTCCTTGGTTCTGGGATACATAATTGGGATATACACATAATCATCAACTGGCTCCATGACCTGTGGTGGGAGGATTATTATGATGGAAGACACCAAAGGAACGACACTAGAATCCAGACCTCTACTGGGAAAAATAGTATATTCCTGGACGGAGTGCAGAAATTAGTGCCATTATCAAGGACTTGAAAGATATAATAGTAGTGATTCTGCCTACATCCTCATACAACTCACCTAGATCACCTGTGCAGAAGATAGATGAATCTTGGAAGATGACAGCGAATTTGGAGCTTCCAGCAGCCACAGTGCAGGCCCCTGAGACTTTGGAGCAAAGTCCTGTCACCCTCTGCAGGAAACTAATCTCCTTTTAATAAACAGCTTTTGGTTTGCTACTGGATCTTAGCAGAGACTGAATTTTTAACATGGGCCATTAAGTTACCATGTGAGCTGAGCTCCCCATCATGATCTGGCTCACCAAGCCACGAAGGTGGGTATGCTCAGCAACTCTCCATCTTCAAATGGAAGAGGCATCTGTGACACCAGCCTCAAGCAAGCCCTGAAGTCACATGTTACACGAAGCACAAGTAAATTACATGCGCACAGCACCCCCTTGTTATACTGCCTTTTCTCTTCCAGCTGGCACCTATTGTTATGGATGAGTGAGTTAGAACAATGGAGATGCGCCACACTCCGCACCAGATTGGAGCCCACTTAGTAAGCCGGCAGCCAAGCGGCGCTAGTGCCTGGAAAGTTCTCTTGGCAACGGGAAATGGTTAGATTTCTCCTTTTAAATCATGCTTTCAGTTGAGGAGGGCTCAGGGGAGAGCAAGCGGAACCCTACAGAAGCAGAACCATGCCAGCCAGGTTAGTGCGGGCCACAAGGAAGTTTCACACACTAGATGAGCTATAAAACATCCTGCAACTGCAGCAAGTTTACTGCCAAGCAGGATGTGGGTGTTTTGGGTGCTCTGTCCAAGTACAAGCACTTTGTGCAAGCATAGGTACAAGCTGATGTTGAGGCTCAAAATGGAGTCAGGTTGGTTATCGCTATGACCTGACAGGGAGTTCCCTATCTTCAGGAGGCCAGAAGAGAAGACTTGGGCCAGGTTTGCAGGTGGTTTTGCATGATAGGCTAGCCACAACCAAGCATGGGCACCTGCAGCACTGCAGCCATTCCCAGGACATCCCCGAGGGGCAGTAGTGAAGGGAAATCCACCCAGTAGATAGAACTTTAAGCACTGTAGCCAGCTGCGCACTTTGCTTGGAAGGAGAAGTGATGTGATTATACCAAGTCATGGACTGTGAGCAATGATTTGGCTTGATGGTGAGAGACTTGAACATGATTGGGAAATTGGTAGCAAGGAAATGTGGGGAAGAAATATGTAGACAAACCTCTATGGATAGCTTTAAAAAAAAGTGAATATAGTTGTCATTCAAGTGAATTTTCGCCAAAGACTGACCTCAGCAGAGGAGGAGTTTAATAATCAAGTGGGTAGGATGAACAATCTGCCTGCGATTGTAATATCAGATGTATTTAATTTATGTAAGTATTTAAGTATTGTTAATCTTACAACGTAGTATTTAAGTTATTGCATATCAAATAGAAGAGTAAATATCATTCAAAAACTTTAGCTCCTCTTCTGGAGCAGGAATTAGTACATTTTCAGTTGTATGCAGGACCGTTGTATCGAGTTAGGCAGACTGATGACCTTATCACTGTCACTGGAAAGAGTAAATGCCGAATAGTTTCTCAAGTGTGAGAATCTGAAAGTGTAAATAAAGACTAAAAGGTATAATAGATAATGTGAAATAGGAAGAAAAGGGGCAAAGGGAAGGGGGAAGTGGAAGAGGTAGGAGAAAGGAAAGAAGAGAATGGAGTTAATATGAGAAAATGAAAAAATGGAAACAAAGTCTTTGTAAATAGGGAGGGGGGAGGGGATGAAGGGAGGGCAGGGGAAGGGGGAAAAATAACAACCAAAGAGAGTATATAAAGGTGTACATTTCCAATGATGAATGTCAGTATATTGTATACCTAAAATGTACCAATAAAATTAACTTTTAAAAAAAGAAAAAAGAAAGTTAAAGATGGTCCAGGGAGACGCATGTGTGTGCCAAGCTGATGAAGTGTGGACCTGGTTGGTTCATTCATGAACCAACTTGACCCAGTCATGGCATACCAAGGTGTTTGGACAAAAATTCTTCTGGTTGTACACGTGAGCGTGATTCTGGATGAGATTAACATTGGAATCAGTAGACTGAGTACAACAACAGGCTTGCAGAAGGCAGACACTGGGACTTCTCAGCCTCTATTATAATATTGATATTATAATTATATTGTATTAATAATATAATTATTACAATAATATTATTATTTAATAATATGTTGGCAGGTTTTAGTCCTGTAACTGCTAAAGTGACTGTGAATGAACTAAACGAAAATACTAAAAAGCCTCATGGAATTTGTTTATATTTATTAGAACAATTGTAGTTTAATTTTCTTAAGGAGATAAATGACAAAAATGAGCTTTCTTGGATGCCTTTCAGTGACTTCCTTTATTAACATTCTCTGCTGGTTTCTTACCTTCTTAAACTGGAGACACTGGAATATCGCAGTGTTCTGTCCTTGGATGAATTGTTTATCCTATCTACACTTGCGTCCTTTTGAAACTATATCCAGGCTCAAAAGTTTAAGTGCCATCACTTAACTATCCAAATTTACTTCCTCCATGTAGATTCTCTTGTACTTTAAAGACACATATGAATGAATTCTCTTATATATGTAATGGACATTTGAAAATTATCAAGCTCAAAAAGAGCATGATATTCGCACACTCCCATACTCCACATCTTACTCACTGGCACTTCCAATCTCCCAGTTGCCTATTTTTCCTTAATATCCTACCTGGCAGCAGACCCTATCAACCCTACCTATGAAATATATCGAGAATCTGAGACCGATTCTAAGACAGAATCTCTTGAGGCAATTGTAACACAGGCTACCATTATTTCTTCCCTGGATTACTGCAATACTCTCCTAACTGGTCTATTTATTTGTTCCCTTGACATCTTTCAAGCCACTCTCAAGAGAAGAGCCAACAGAAATATTCTCAAAATTAACTCACGTTATTCCTCTGCTCCAAATCTCCAGTGCCCTAATTCTGTTCAGCAAAATCCTTTCAGACACTTACACATCTGTATTAATCTGTGATCTCTGAGGCTGGTACCAAGATGGGACTAAAAGTACAAGACAGGAATGACATCGACAAGACAGCAGATTAGGACTGGGCTGGAGATTTAGCTCAGTGGTGCCACTGCCTGCCTTGCAAGTGCAAGGTCCTGAGTTTGATCCCAGTTCCAAAAAAAAAAGATAGCAGACTAGGAAGCTCCAGACATTCTTTTCCTTCCACACAAATTAAGTAAATAATTAGAAACTGAATAAAATAACTGTCTAGGAACTCTGGAACTGAATCAAAGATCTGCAATGACTAACCAAGTACTAAATCAAGCAAAAGCTACATTCACAACCATAGAGACATTTTGGGGTGTTTTAATTTATGCTTTCTCCATCTTCTTCCCACTATGGCAGTTTGGAAGAAGTGACCTGGTCCCCAATCTCCTTTTGTTAACCAGATTTGTACCTTTTTAATCTGTCTGCACTCTCTTAGGAACTGGTCCTTGCATTGCCTAACTCAGAATTCAGACAGCCAAAGTAAGTTCAGCTCTCTGGCTAGGATGAGCCACAGGGAGCGATGGTTTTTGAAAACCACAAAAAGTCTCTACACCCACAGACTCATGGAGCAAGAGACCACTGATTGAGGAATATGGTAGAATAACTAAGGCTCCAGGAAGAAAGGGTAAAATTCTGGCAAAATAAGATATTTCAATGCAACCATGCACATGCAGAAATTGAAAGGGGAAGTATCCTCAGCCCAAGGAAGATGCGTCCCAAAAACGTCCTGGTAAGACTTTATGGTAGGGTGATCAGGAAACTTCTCCCTAACCAGAGTCAGTCTACAAAGACTCGTAAAGGTGACCACTCCCTCCAATGCCCAATTTTTAGATTCTTTATTTCTTTTTTCTTTTTCTTTTCTTTTTGTACCTGGGATTGAACTCAGGACCTTGTGCTTGCAAGGCATGAGTGGTGCCACTGAGCTAAATCCCCAGCACCAATGCCCAATTTTTAACAAAAATCTCAAAACATAAAAGGAAACAGAAAAACATAGCCCATTCGAAAGAACAAATAAACCTCCAGAAACTCTCTGAAGAAACGTATGCATCAGACTTATCTAACAAAGACCTTAAAACAATTGTCTTAAATATGCTTAAACACTTCAATGGAAGCATGGACAAAGAATTAAAGAGAGCTGGAAAAATATACAGCTTAAACAAAATAGAAACAAGGAGGAATTATTAATAGAACCAAATAAAGATTCTGGAGTTGAAAAGTACAATAACTGAATTGAAAAATTCATTGGACAAATTCAACATCAGATTCAAACAGGCCGAAGAAGGAATCAGTGAATTTGAGCACAGTTCATTTGAAATTATTAAGTCTGATGAGCAAGAAGAAAAAAGTGAAGGAAGGGATTTATGGGGCAACATCAACCAGACCAATATAAGCATTAGGGGAGACCTGAATGGAAAAAGAAAAGGCAGAGAACTTACTCAAAAACATAGCGACTGGCATGTTCTGAAGAGCCAGTATAAACACCTGCCCTAATGAGCTGTGTATGAGACTGTAACTGGAGTGTGGAAAGAGCAGGAGAAGTCAGAGGGATGACAGGAAACAGTAATGTGGAGCCTTGTGATCCATGGTAAAGAGCCCAGGTTTTACTCTAAATATGATGACAGACTACTGAAGAATATAAGGCAGAATCAAATAAAATTACATCCCAATTTTTTAAAAATATACATTTCTAGGTTTGGATTTTGTGCATCTGTGTTCAAAGCAAAGTTGATTTAAAACACGGATTGCTTAATTGACTGGTCAGTCTAGGCCACTTAGTAAGGCATTGTCTCAAAATATAAAAATAGAAAGGGCTGGTATAGATGGGTGCAGTGGTGCATGCCTATAATAAACCCAGCTACTTGGGAGGCTGAGGCAGGTGAATCACAAGTTTAACACCAGCCTGGTCAACCTAGTAAGACCCATCTCAAAATAAAATATAAAAAGAGCTGGAGATATAGCTCAGAGGAACAATACCCCAGGTTCAATCCTAGTACTAAAAAAGTCTTTTTCCCTATTGCCCTTGAATGTTTTTGTTGTCAATATTATATTAGTATGGTAAAATGAAATACAGAGAATTTCTTCATCCTTTGTTCTCTATAATCTTTGAGGCTAGAAAACTAGACTAGAAACACCTGCTCCTTGAATAATTTATACATATTGCTGACAAATCTGATTCTGATGCTAATTTCTGCATAGATTTGTGTTTCAATTTATTAAGTGGCTATATGTCCCCTCATATTTTCTAGTTGGTTAGTTGAATTTGGCAAGTGATAATTTTCTATTTTTATTAATTTTATTGGTACATTTTAGGCATACAATATAATGACATTCGTCATTGGAAATTTGCACCTTTACATAATCTATCTTGGTTCTTTTTTTTTTTTTCCATTCCTCCGCCCTCCCTTCAGCCCCTCCATCCCTCCCTATTTACAAAGACTTTGTTTTCATTTTTTCATTTTCTCATATTAATTCCATTCCCTTCTTTCCTTTCCCCTACCCCTCCCACTTGCTCTTCCTCTTTCCCCCTTTTCTTCCTATTTCATATTAACTATTACACCTTTTAGTTCTCATTGACACTTTCAGTTTCTCACAGCAGAGAAACTATTTTGTATTTACACATGTGAGTCCTATCTATTTCACTTAAGAGTATCACCTCAATATGCATCCATAAGTGATGTTTTTCTGGCCCAGGGATTTAGCTCAGTGGTTCTGCCGCCTGCCTCGAGAGCCCAAGGTCCCAAGTTCAATCCCTGGTACAAAAAAAAAAAAAAACAGGCTTATTCATAAGTGATATTTTTCTAAAACCATACTTTCCTTTTCACATTTTACAATATATTTAAATAGCCTTGTACTCCTGATCAACATGGACTCAAAAGACATGGGAGACAGCCATTAATTGCTGGCATGATACATGAAACATAGTTTTTACACAGTGCACATCAGGCCCCTGAGATCTGGAAAACAAACAAGATGAGCACAGTGATTAACAGCTTAGGTCCCTGAGAGAAGTTTGAGACTGCAGCACCCTGTTTGGGTGGAAAATCCCACACCAGGTGTGGGTCATTCCCAATGTTTAGAAGGCAGCACTAAACCGGAGAGACAAAGGTAGCTAGGGGTTATGAGCAGATACCAGAGGGGAGAGAATAGGTCCACAAGGAGGGATCACCAGGGGATCGGCCACCACTGTACAGATCATCATAAACATATGAGAAAACTACTATAAGCCAAGGGAAGAATGGCCTGAAATGAATAAAGGAAGCAGTATGAGAGCTCACACTGAGCTGGGGAAAGAACCAGCCACTCAGGGAAACCTCGTGACTCATGGAGTGTTAGGCAAAGCACTCAGAAGAGTCTTATTTCCATAGGGAAAATATTCTGCTCCAGTTTAAACATTGCTCTGGGCCTACCCAATAAATCTTAAAAGCCAGAACCAAAAAAAAAATCAAGCTGTTTCCATGGAACTTAGTTTATACTAGAGTAAAGCTTAGGAATTTTTATAGAAAAACAGAAATAGCCAGCATGAGACGAGAAAAAGTCACAATGTTTTGTAACTAGTCAAAATTTGCTAAGTAAACAAAGAAACAGGGAAATATTAATTATAATGAGGGGGAAACCAGTCAACCGAAACCAACCCAAAATTGGTACAGATGTTAGAATTAGAATTAGCAGAATAGTGATTTTAACTGCATTCCATATACACAAAACAAGTTTACAGGAGAGATTAGACTTTCTAAGTAGGGATGTATAAGACAAAAAGCGATCCAAAACAGTAATGTTGAATGCCAATATTTTGCAAAGGCCAATAAAAGCAATAAAAATCTAACCCAGTGTTTCTCACCTAGAGGTAATTTTGACTTCCAAGAAAAGTCTGACAAAGTCTGGCAGGGTTATTGATTGTTACAAATCAGAGTGGTGCTGGCATCTAGTGGGTAGAAGCAAGCAATGCTGCAAACCCAGTATACAGAAAAAAACCCACCAGGCCAGGGATTTAGCTCAGTGGTTCCAGTGCCTGCCTCGAAAGCACAAGGTCCTGAGTTCGATTCCTGGTACCAAAAAAAAACAAAACAGAAAAAACCCACCAAAAGGAATATCTAGTTTAAAAAATGTCCACGATGCAGATGTTGAGAAACTCTGCTCTGAGCAGATTGATCAGAAAAGGAAAGGAAGAAGAGAAGATATGAACTACCAATTTCAAGTAACAAAGAGGACATCATTGTAGAGTGTACATGTATTAAAAGTATAATAAGTCAAAGTTATGAATAACTATCTCCAGTAAGTTTTAAAATGTAGACAAAGTTGGAAATTTTTGAAATAATGAAAGCTCACTAAAAAGTGAATTATCTGTCATATCTATTAGAGAAATTGAATTTGTACATTTAAAGATATTCTCACCAAAAAACCTTGAAGCTCAGGTAACAGAATTCTACCAAACATTTGAAGAAGAAATAATATTAATTATACTAAAATTCTTCTCAAAAGTTAAAGTAGAAGGACCACCACTCCAAACTGATTCTATGAGACCAACATTAACCAAAATCAATGGCATTATTTAAACACACACACACACACACACACACACACACTCCTCTACACCAATATCTCCCATGAACAAAATGCAAAATTTCCTAACACAATTTTAGCAAATCAGATGGAAGAGTATATGAGAAGGGAAATATGTCAGACCAAGTGGGATTCATCCCAGCAATACAAAATAAATTTAGCGTTTAAAATACAATAAATAAAAAAAATTAATCAAGATGATTAAGAATAGAGGGAGCATCTCCAGATTGGGCCTGATAAAAGATGTCTATGCAAATATGTAATTAATATATTCTCAATAGTAAAAGTGAATCTTTCCTGTTAAAATAAGGAATAAGACTGGAATGTCTGCCGTTACCACTTCTATTCAACGTGATCCTGGAGGAGCAAATCAATGCCATGAAAGAGTTTTTTTAAAGGTCTCAGCTCCCATCCTCACTCGGCAGAACTGAGGACCCCTTCCCTGCTCATGGATTCACAGGGGTTAAAGGGGAATCCAGGCTTCTAACTGCACCTGGCAGCCACATGGTGGCGTTAGTATCTGTTATCGTTTGCATCTAGATGTTCCCCCCAAAGCCTCATGCGCTCATAGGTGGGTGAATCTAGAGTGTGTGATGCTGATATTAAGGGCGCGTGATTACTAAACCAGTACACTGACTGCTTTGGCCCTGCCCTAATCCCGGTAGTCTGGATAAAATAAAAGGGGCAGAAAGATGATTTTAAGGTTCTCTCCTTGCTTTTGCTACTATGTAAGTGCCACAAATTGCCCCAACTCTGCAACACCCCTCTGCCAAGTGCCACCCTGCCTTGGAGCCAGCCAATCATGGGCTGAAACCTCTACAAACTATGAGCTAAATAAATCCTTTCGCCTTTAACTTTGGGTGTCAGGTATTTTGTCTCGGCAATGAAAGAAAAATAACTAAGACGGTATCAGAAGAAGATACTTAAAACTGTGTCTATTTCGCGATTGCCATAAAGAGAGACAGGGTAGAAAGGAGCAGCGGCGCGCCCGGAGTTGGATGGGCCGCTCGGGAGCGCGCCCAGAGCCCCGCCCGGTCTGCAAGCTAAGGGCAGACTCCGAGCTCCCGGCTGGACAGGTGAAGCCAGCCGGGTAAGAATTTATAAATAGCACAGGTTAGAACAGTTTTGAAGACTGAAATTTTGTCAACTTGTAAAACAGGTTTGGGTGGATAAAGATACCACCTGAGAACTTGAAACTATAGAATCTGCTGTCACTAAGCTTCAAGTTAAAGTTTACATCATGGTCTAAAAAACCTGAAGCCACAAAATTGAAACTTCGCGCTGGCTAGTAGTGTGCCTGAATGGTTTGACAAAAGAGCTGGGAATGCAATGATAAATAAAACATTTGTTTCCTGCTATAAAGACTTGTGAGAAAGATAAAACCGAATAAGCAAGTGACCAATATGTGTGATGAGTGTTCTGGTTGAAGGAGTACAGGATGCTACTGAAAAAAACAGACACTCACCTGGGCCAGAAAGAGTATGGGCTTGAAAAAGTGTATAGAAATTAACTGAAAGACCTGCTTGAAATGTGGTTTCAGCTAAGGCCTCAGTTTCCTTTCTATAGCCCTTGTAGTTTGGACAGCTTCTACTTTCACATTCTCATACATTATTGCAGTAACACTCCACCATGTCGACCCTGCTTTGCGTTATATCAGTGACACTGGAACAATGGCTCCAGAAGAGTGCTTGTTTGGGGCAATGCTGAATATCGCTGCATTTTTATGCCTTGCTACCATTTATGTTCGTTATAAGCAAGTTCATTCCCTGAATCCTGAAGAGAACCTTATCATCACATTAAACAAGGCTGGCTTTGTACTTGGAATATTGAGTTGTTTAGGAGCTTCTCTTGCGGCAAATTTCCCTTTTTGTTGTACATGTCAGTGGAAGTGTGTTCACTTTTGGTATGGGCTTATTTTATATACTTGTTCAGACCATCCTTTCCTACCTAAGGCAGCCCAAAATTCACAGTAAACAAATCTTCTGTATCAGACTGCTGTTGCTTATCTGGTGTGGAGTAAGTGTACTTAGCATGTTAACTTGCTCATCAGTTTTGTACAGTGGTGACTTTGGCACAGATATAGTACAGAAACTTCACTGGAACCCTGAGGAGAAAGGTTATGTGCTTCATGTGGTCACTACTGCAGCAGAATGGTTTATGTCATTTTCCTTCTTTAGTTTTTTCTTGACTTACATTCGCGATTTTCAAAAAATTTCTTTACAAGAAGCCAATTTACATGGAATAACCCTCTGTGACCCTGCTCCTTGCCGTGTTATCAATGAATGAACACGACTACTTTCCAGAGAATTTTAATGAAAGCGTGAAAGGTTCCTTTCATGTTTATGATTCTCAGGGAAAGGGGAAAAGTTCACAATCACTGCTTATTACACTCTGAAATTTTCAACCAGTTAATCAAGGCTATCTGTGACACTGATGCATATTGATAATCAGGAGACATAAAGCCATTTGATAGTTACTTTAAAGGATATCATTTAAAAATATTTATGCCTGTACTTTTTATCCTAGAAAATAAAACCAAAGGACTACAACATTGTAATTTTTTTCTCCTTTTTTTCTTTTTTTTGTTACCAGCAATCAAACTCGGGACCTTGAGCTTGCAAGGCAGGTGACAGAACCACTGAGCTAAATCCCCGGCCCCATTTTTTTCTACTTTAAGAGAAACAACCTGAAGTGTACCAAGCAGTCTGTATATCCCAGCCTTTCACAATTTATAAGTCATTGTTAAAGCATGTTTTCATAGGAATGCTTTCATAAAAGACATTTTCTATTACCCTAAATTAAAAAAAAAAAAAAAAAACCTGAAGTGTACCAAGCAGTCTATATATCTCAGCCTTTCACAGTTTATAAGTCATTGTTAAAGCATGTTTTCATAGGAATGCTTTCATAAAAGACATTTTCTATTACCCTAAATTAAAAAAAAAAAAAAAAAAAAAACCTGTGCCTAAGTAAGATCCAGACTCTCATAATGTAATACCTAAAACATCCTGGTTTCAATAGAAAATCATTCATTATGTTTAGGACTGTAAGGATCTCAACCTGAATAAAACATGATCAATTGATTCCAATATTGAGATAATAGAGATCATAAAACAAATTGATGAATACTTTAAAAGTAGACATGACAAAACACTTAAATGAGCAATTACAAATATGCTTGAAACTAATAAAAAAGAAAATCTTAGCAAAGAAATGGAAGATATAAAAAATGGAAATTTCAGAGCTGAAACACATAACAATTGAGATAAAGAATTCACTGAATGGGATCCATAGAATGGAGAGGACAGAGGAAAGAACTAATGGAGTAGCACAGAAAAAAAAAAATTGCTTGGTCTGAGAGAGGAGCTGCACAGACTCCTGCTGGAGGCCCGCCATTCCATTCCTGAGTGCAGGCAGATCCTGGGGCGCAGCTGTGTGGCCCGGACCAGCATGGCTGCAGGTGGATCCCAGACAGGGCTCCACCCCGAACCCAGAGGCTCTGGCACACCCGCCAAAGCCAAAGGCCCACCCAGGAAGGGGTTGCAGGGGCACATGGGCTTTAGCCAGAGGCTCCCCATACCATCGGCCACAGCAGGGACCTGCCTGGAGAAGAGCTGTACAGGCACAAAAGCAATACCCAGAGGATTACCTGATACCATTGATAGATTCAAGGAGACTCTAGCCAAAGCCTGTGCAGACAACAGGAACTGGGGTGCACAGGCCCCAACCAAAGGCCCTCCCAGACAATAGCTACATAGGGTCCCCAGTGAGAGGCATGCCTAGATACCATCCCAAGTGTGCTCAGGCCCCAGCCAGAAGCCCGCCCAGACAACAGGTCAGCTCAGGGATCCAGAAGGCCACCACGCTGAACCCAAGAATTGGTGTACTGGTGAGTAGCAGAGTAAGGCTGCTCAGTGCCTTGCTGAGAATTCAAGACCACTGGGTGAGCAAAAGGTCACCTCAACAAAGACACAGCAGGCTGCATCTGTTGAAATGAGAAGACACTTAAATAAGTCCCCAAACCAGACTTCCAGATCACCTAAGGGAACTCCAAAGGACAAAGAAATGGAGCAGTCTGATACTCAACCACCTGGACTCCCTGAACTGGCAATGAAAGGGGACCTGGAAAAAATGAGATCAGAAATAATTTCTCAGATAACAGCAGAGATTGTGCCCATAGTACAAGAAGACATGATTAATAAATCTAGAGTGGACACAGATAAAAAAATAGAGGTGTTGAGGAATATGATGGAATCCCAACATAGGAAACAAATGAAATCCATAAAACAGATTTCCAGGAGATTAAAAACTCCACTGAAACTTTATACAGCAGAATGAGCCAATGCAAGGATAAAATTTCAGATAAAGAAGATAGGATTGCAATTAGTGATTAGGAAAAGAAAACTTTCTTAAAAATAGTAAGAGACCACAAGAAATCAATCCAGAAGCTGCTAGATGATGCAAAGAATGACATCAGATTGCTTGGAGTCAAGGAAGAAACAGGAGAGAGTGCAGATGACATAAAAAAGAACTGTTCACAGAAGTAATGGCAGAAAACTTCCCAAATAGGGGAAAAGAACTTGCTACAGAGCTAAGTGAGGCATATAGGACTCCAAATAACCTTGATCAAAAAAATCTACACATAGGCATATGATAGTTAAGATTCCAGAAACCCAACAGAAGAAAAAAATTCTACAAGCAGTTAGAGAAAAGAAACAAATCACATACAAAGGAAAGCCCATCAGAATCACAGCAGACTTCTCAATACAAACCAACAAGGCAAAAAGACTGTGGAGTAATGTATTTCAAACCCTAAAGGAAAACAACTTCCAACCCAGATTGATGTACCCTGCAAAACTATCTTTCAAAATGGATGGAGAAATAAGATGCATTCATGACAAAGAGCACCTTAGGAACTTCATGAATACTAAACCAACACTCCAGAAAATTTTAAGCAATATCCTAAGAAAAGACAATGAGGATCACAACCCCAGGAAGCACAGCAGAATGAATTCATCAAGCATGACAAGAAATTAAACGCAAAGGGGGAGAATCCACCAAAAAGAAAAAGTCATGACAAGGATAAGTCAATACATATCAGTTATAGCCATCAATGTTAATGGTCTGAACTCACCAATCAAAAGAAATAGACTGGCAGAATGGGTCAAGAAACAAGATCCAACAATATGCTGCATACAAGAAACACACTAAATTCAAAAAGAAACTCATAGACTGAAAGTTAAAGAATGGAAAACA
>NW_004624758.1:20225344-20244555 GCF_000247695.1 Heterocephalus glaber
GGGGAAAAATAAGAACTAAGAGAGATTATGTAAAGGTGCAAATTTCCAATGATGAATGTCATTATATTGTACACCTAAAATGTACCAATACAATTAATTAAAAAAATTGCTTGGTCTGAAGAACAGAGAGGAAACAGAATGCAAAAGAACTAAGACGTCTAAGAATGACACAAAATATCCAAGACTCATGTCATTAGGTCCCCAGAGTGAGCTGGGTGTGGTGAGGCAAACCAGCCTTGCCCAGGCTATGGGAGGGTGAGGTAGGAAGAGGGCAAGTCTGAGCCCTGCCTGGGGAATTTAGCAAGACCCTGTCTCCAAATTCAAAATTTGTAGAAAGGGCTGGATGTGTAGCTCAGTGTGAAGGCAGGGCCCTGGGTTCAATGCTCAGTACAAAGAAGAAGCAGGAGGAGGGGTGGGGGAGAGGGAGAAGGAGAAGAAGGGGGAGAATCTCAGAATGAGAGGTGAAAAGTACAAAGAGACAATGGGTGAGAATTAATCTAAATTTGACGAAAGGTAAACCTGTAGATTCAAAACAGTTGGCCTAACCTTAAACAGGACAAAGAAACCTAAAGAAATGTACCCTAAGGCGACTCATAGTAATAATAACACAAACTTCTGAAAACTGAAAAGAAATTTTTCCAAAAGAAAACCCTGACAGCAGCAAGACAGAAATGACACCCATAAGCATTAGACACTTGGACACTTTCGTCACTCTCAAGATCCTCCATACCCATTCATAGTTACACCCATCTCTCTCCACCCAGGTTCTGTCAACCACTTCTCTTTCTGTTTCTAGGATTTGCCTATTCTGGGAATTTCATATAAAGGAAATCATACAGTATGTGAGCAATGTAACTAGTTTTTCACTTATTATAATTTTTTCAAGGTACATCCATACTGCTTTTTGTTGGTGAATAATATTCTATTGTAGAAATAAAACGCATTTCATCTACCAGTAGAATATTTGGGTTGTTTCCATTTTGTGAATGATCCCACTATGAACATTCACTTACAAGTTTCTGTGTCTGCTTTCCATGGACATATGTTTCTTTTAACTCTGCAATGAAAATTTCGAGGAACAGTGAAACTATTTTGCAAAATGCCTACACAAATTTAAAATTTCATCAGCAAAGTATGAGGATTCTAGTCTCTGTGCATCCTCACTAATATTCATTATGTCTTTTTTTATTATATCCTGCTAGGTATGAAGGAGTATGTCATTATAGTTTAAATTTACATTTCTCTTAATACTAATGATATCAAGCACCTACTTATATGCTGATTGTCCATTTACAGACCTCCCTTAGAGAAATGTCTATTCAAGTCATTTGACCACTTTTTCTTTTTTTTCCCCCTCTGTGGTACCAGGGATGGAACTCATGACCTTACACTTGGAAGGCAGGCGGCTGCACCACTGAGCTAAATCCCTGGCATTTGAGCACTTTTTAATTGGGTTGTTTGTTTTTTGTTGTTAAGTTTTACAAGTTCTTTATATATTCTAGATACTAATCCCTTATCAGAGAGATCATTTGCAGATTTTTCCTCCCATTCTGTGGTTTGCCTCCTCATTCTATTGATGTTGTCTTGTGTGTGTGTGTGTGTGTGTGTGTGTGTGTGTGTGTGTGTGGTACCAGAGATCAAATGGTGCCACTGAGCTAAATCCCCTGCCCCTTTTTTTTTCTTTGTTTTATGAATAATGTTTGCAGTCTTTTGATGCACCACAGTTTTTAATTTTGATGAAGGTCTACTTATTTTTTATACTGTCACTTCTGCTTTGGTTGTCATATCTAAAAAACCACAACCTAGTCTCAAATTACAAACATTTACTCCTATGTCTCTTTCTAACAGTTTTATATTTTAGGTATCAAATTTAAGTCTATAATCCATTTTTTCTTTGTATATAGTATGAGATAGGAATCCAAATTCTATCACAAGTAGATATTCATTCGTCTCCATACCAGTTGTATTCTTATCCATTGCAGAATCCTGACGCTCATAAAAATTAATTGACCTTTATTGTAAGGACTTATTTCTGTACCCTTAAATCTCCCCCATTAATATTTATGTCTATCTTGGGCTGGGAATTTAACTCAGTGGCACCATGCCTGCCTTGCAAGCACAAGGTCCTGAGTTCTATCCTGGGTATGAAAAAAAAAATTTTATGTCTATCTTTATACCCCATCACAGTCTTATTTACTATAGCATTGTAGTAAGTTTTAAAATCAGGAAGTCCATGTCTTTCAACTTTGTATTTTGGCTATTCTGATTCCTTACATTTGTAGATGAATTTTAGGATTTCTATACGTGAATTTTCTGCAAAAATGAGTATTTGAACAAATCCCTCTGTTCTCTGCATTTCCTATAAATTTGGCATTTGGGTCTATTGACTCATCAGATTCAGTTTGAAATTTTTGATCACATTACATACTAGTGGGAAATACTCCCAGGACAGAGTCTTCAACAAACACAAGTTTCAAGTAAAATATAATAGCTTCTACAATGGAAACTTTTCTATTAAAAGAGGCTTAAATGGCATATTCTTAAAAACCAGACAAAACTTGTCTTTATTGTAGGGAATTACACAATTGAGTGATAAAGCTACAAAGCAAAGTAAGAAAATAATGTTTACATAAGCTGAATTCAGGTGACCTATCCATGGAAGGTAGCATGGACTCATCTTGGGATGGGGCCCTTAGCGGTGAGGGCTGGATTAGCTGGTGAGAGCTTCCATGGCAAAATACCACAGACTGCATGACTTCACAAGATGCTCATTTTATCACAATTCTGGAGGTTGGAAGTCCACAATGAAGGTGTCAGCAGGGCCAATTTCTCTTGAGGGTTTCCTCTATTTCATAGGCAGTCTGCCTTTCACTGTCTCTTCATGTACTTTTTCCTCTGTACATGATTCTCCTTGGCATCTCCTCCTCTTCCCGGAAGTCACCTTTCAGAGAGGAATACCCAAACTGTAACCCAAAACCCACTTATGAATCGCAAGTGCCAACACTGCCATTAAACCTGAATATGGAGGTTTTAGTTTAGAAAAATACAATCATACATTAGCATCTTCTGTCTTAAAAGAAAAACAACTAACACACATGCCCTAGGTTCACCACCACTGGTCTCCAAATACAGTCACATTGGAGGTTACGGCTCAAAATATGAATCTGGAGCAGACGCAACTTAGTCCATAACTGTGTCCAGTCAAGTTTTCTTCCATGACCTAAGAGGTAGTTGTAAGTATTTGGCATATAATAATTCTTTATTATATAAATATGTTTGATGTCATTTATTGATCTGTGGTATATTTTAAATTTTTAAAAATTTATGTTGAGGTCATGATTAATGTGGATGAGAGGGGCTTAAAGGGGGCATGAAGCTTTGAAAATGTGGCTGAATTCTGATTTTTTAAAAAACATAAGTGATAGTTACATAGATGTGTGCAAAAATGTGCTACAATATACATCCATTTTTATCTTCTATGAATTTTTTACTTCAATAATAAAAATCATTTTTATGAAAGGAAAAAGAAGCACAAGAGAGCCTTCCTTGGCCATTGCTTTAATTTACTCTGCATTTTTATTTTAGGAAATGTTACTTTTTGGTCTTCTGTGTGTCCTAGGAGAAATACATACTTTCATCCTTGATTTAGAAAGCGTCCAGATGCTGTTACATTATTTAGTCGGGGCTATATGGAAGTGTTACTTAAAGAGAGATTTTCAGTGCCAGAAATTTCTTTGCAATATATCACGTTAGACACCACTGATTTGTGTTTTAGGTGTTGCCAGGTGCTTTCTGTAGTGTTTGAATTCCTGTTGCAAACTATGAAAACTATCTGCCGGGAGTCCAAGCTTTTCCTGTTTCTGATTTCCTTCATTTTTGGAGATAACATCACAGTATAGAGAAAGGAGGACCAGTTTTTTTCCAAATCCATAGATTCGTCAGAGCTAGGCAATGTCAAATCACCACCTGAATAAATAAAATATGAGCCCATTAATGCGAGTTTATGTGACCTGTCAGCATCATTAGGCTCTGCTATGCACAGGAAGCCAGCTGGGATGGGGCCTTTCATAATGATGGCACCTCTCTCGAGAGCCTAACAAATCCAGGCTTTGCTTTTTGAATAAGCATTCTGGTGTTTACTTTCCAGGCAAGGGTCTCACTTTGTTTTCAGTTGCTGTAATTCAAATCCTGTCCTCCTAGGAGTCCCCCTACCCTGCTGTGAACGGATGTACCCAAGAAGTTTCCATGGAAACCTTATTCCACCAACACAACACACACAGTAACCAAGCAGAAAGAGAATATTCACCAGCCTTACATCCTGAATACTGGTAATCTCTGCCAGGACCCCCAGCTTGATCGGATAAACTTGTTAACTTTACAATTCAAGCTCATGTTTTGCATGTTAATGTTAATGTCAGTGTCAAACCCAGGGCCTCACGCATGCTAGGCCAGCGCTCTACCACTAAGCTGCCTTCTCAGCCCCATGTTTCTGTTTAAGAGTGGAATATTTAGGAGAACCAAACCCCAACTACTTAGATTCAAATCTCAGCCTTGGCACTCTGTGCTTTAAGTTTCCTTATCTATAAAATAAAAATAACTGGCCTGGGGATTTAGCTCAGTGGTTCCAGTGCCTGCCTCACAAGCATAAAGTTCTGAGTTCGATCCCCAGTACCAAAAAAAAAATTACCTAGTTTATGGGATTGCTTCTTAAATTATTGAATCACTTAATTATATATGTAAAGTAGCTTGTGAATTGCCTAGCACACAATAAGCACTCAGTCAATGTTAGCTATTCTTATTTGGTATTTTCTATTTTCTTACCTATAGAAATAGAAATAGGCACCGTGCCTGCCTTACAAGCACAAGGTCCTGAGTTTGATCCCCAATACCAAAGGAAAAAAAATAAAAGTAGAAAAGTGAAGTGAATTTGATTTATACCACATGTTCACTCATTTTTCAGCAAAAACATTATTGGCTTTTTAAAATTGATCCATTATGTTTTCCAAATTATGACAGAAATAGGTTTCAAAATAAAATTCATAAAAGAGAAAAAAGTAAATTTTATAATTCACTATATAATTGCATGCAATTTATATACATTACATTTTTCTTTCCAATCCCTTCTTCACTGTGTACCAACCCAAAGCACTGTAAAAGAAAATCATAATTTTTTTTTTTTTTTGGTACTGGGAATCGAACTTGGGTCCATGCACTTGCAAGGCAGGCAGCGGAACCACTGAGCTAAATCCCCAGCCCAAGAGTCATAATTTTAAATTTGGCTCTGGGATTCCTCTTAGAAAAAGGCTATCTTCCTTTAGCAAAAATCCTAAATAAATCACTTGTGGGGAAAGTAAGACTGATAAGGCATTAACAATATTCCTGAACACAGAAAGAAAGTGACTCCACGCCTGAGCAGGAGTGAATAGTATTCTTTTTTTTTTTTTCAAATCTGCATACTTTTTTTTTTTGGTACCAGGGATCAAACTCAGGTCCTTGCGCTTGCGCAGCAGGCGGGGAAAACACTGAGCTAAATCCCCAGCTCTGTGAATAGTATTCTTGAAATACAAAGCAAGCAAATCGAGAGTCAAGCAGAGTACAGTCTTCAGAATGTAGTGAAAGGTTGGGCATCTAAAAACAAGCAAGTCTCATAGCAATAGCAGGTAATACACCAATGTCACTTCTGGAGGTTTATCCAGAACTGAAATCAAACCTTAAAAACCTACCTGCTCTCCCATTATTTACAATAGCCATGATATACAAACAGCCACGTGTCCACTAACAGATGAAAGAAAATGTAATATGTACATACAATAGAATATAATTCAGCCTCTAAAAAGAAGGAATGGGGGCGGGGGGGCTACTGGGGATTGAGCTCTGGACCTTGAGCTTGTGAAGCAGGTGGCAGCACCACTGAGCTAAATCCCTGGCCCCCCAAAAAAGGAAATTCTGCCATTTGCCACAACATGAATTGGCCTGAGAAACATTATGTTAAGTGAAAATAAACTAGTCAGTCATACGAGGACAAATATTACATGGTTCCCATTTATATGAGCTAACTAAAATGGTCAAACTGATAGAAGCAGAAAACAGAATGATACTTACCAGAGGGTGGAGGCAGAGGATAATAGTTGTTCAAGGGCAAAATGTTAGTTACACATTTTGAGTAAATACTAGAGATGTGCCATATAACCTTGTACCTGCTGTTACTTGTTAAGCAGGATGTTAGTCAGACGTATCTAACTTCAAAAAGAAAAGAGGTTTTTTAGCTCATGGTTGGGGAGGTCGAAAGTCCACAAAGCACAGTGCAGGCTCTGGCAAAGGCCCTGTGTTTGATAGCGGGGTGTGGCAGAGGAAGGATCACATGGAGAAGCAGGAAGGAGGAAGGAAGAACAGAGTTCTCTCATGAGAACTACCTCAAACCCTCTGCAGGGCAGGCATCCAATGACCTCAGTGAAACTCCCCTCTTAAAGCTTCCACGAGCTCCCACTGACACCACCCTGGACACCAAGCCTGCAGCACATGGACCTTCGGAGGACATTAAACCACGTCCAAACCGTGACTTTCCACCCCTTCCCCAAAGGTGGATTCCATTTCACAATGTAGCACGCATTCATTGCACCATCAGTGGCCTCCAAGTCATAAATGTTCCAGCACTGCTCAGAAGCTGAAACTCTCCTGTGAGACTCAAGGCAAACTCTCAGTCATTGTTTGGAAGTAGAAAGATGTAATCAGCCAAAAACAAGACCCAAACCCAGCAGGGCAGACACTGAAACCTACAGCTCCAAGTCTGGCATCCTAGTCCCTGCCCCTGTGGCCCTGGTCCAAGGTGACTGTCATCGGGTGCACACTGGTATCCGTGGCTCCCCTGGAAAGGCATGTATGTTGCTCATCTCTCATCTTTCTGGGATTTCCTCTGCAGCCCAACTCCTACAGTTGTGGTGCTCCTTTCAGGAACTCTGACCCTCCAGCACACTGCCTGGGCACAGGGATACCTTCTGAAATCTTGATAGAGGCCATTATGACCCTGTAACTCTTGCATTTTGTATCTCTGCAAGCCAGCATCAAGTGGACAACAACTCTGACCCTGCTGCTGCAGGAGCTGCCCTTGGCCTGCTCCAGCCAAGGCATGGCCTCGAGGCACTTTGCCAGCAGCAGGAATTCCAAGGTGACCCTGGGCATGCAGGTTGTCCTTGCATTCTTTCCTGAAACAAGTCTGCCCTGGAAGGACTCTAAAACAACTTAATACTTTTTGGCCTCTGGGCCTGCAGTGTGAAGGGCGGCCTTACTGTGAAGACTTGATCCCCTGAATGTATCTATCCTATTTTCTGCCAATTTGCTCGTGACTCCCCTTTTTCTGCTCTAATCACTTTAGCAAATGCTGCACTGTATCCTCCTGCTATACCCTGGCGTGCCTTTTCTTTGCTCCTTTCTTAATCAGGATGCAAATTTCCAAAGCTTTCTACTCTGCTTTCTGATGGTTCCAAACCTCACTGTAAATATGGCTAAAGGGATCCAATAATACCCATGCTGAGAACTGAATGTTTTGTTGTTTTGACATATCATCTGCCAAATAAACTAGCCCATTCCTAAATGCAGTGCTACACAGTCTGAGGGAACAGACCCATGCCTCTAGTGTATTTGCCTCAGCAGAACAGGGGTGTGATCCCATTTCTGTCAAAACTCGCTTGCGTTTGAAACTAGTTTCCTGCTCTCATCTTCAGCACCTTCAGCAGAGTCACTGTAAGTAAAACTCTGCTTGCAACACTCTTAAGTTTTCTCTGTCCAGCTCCTGCAAACTCTCCCAACCTCTTCCCATTAACCTATGAATACATAAAGCACTGCATCCACGTTATCAGGCATATTGTATAATAACCCCACAACTTGGTAACAACTTTCTGAGTAGTGAGCTTTTGGTCACTTTAAAGAAATACCTGACACAGACTAACTTTATAAGGTAAAGAAGTTTATTTAGTTCAGTTTTGGAGGCTGAAAGTCCAAACAGCATAGCACCATCTCTGACAAAGGCCCCGTGGCAAATGACACAGCGTTTGTGGGAGGAAGTGTCACATCTCAAATCAGGAAGTGGAAAGAAGTGGGTGAGCCCAGGCCGATGGCATTTATAACAACTCTTTCACGAGAACTATTTTCATCCTGTCCAGAGTAGTGCAATGTATGATGTATGCAAAACCCAAATTTATCCAATTATATACACTAAGTATGTATCATTTTTATAAATACAATAAAGCTATTAGAAAAAATCTGATATACTTTTAAACATTTGTTGCATAAACCCCATCCATCTTCCTAAACTGAGTGGTCTATCATCATCAAAACATTTTATGTGAGGGCCGGGGATTTAGCTCAGGGGCACTGTGACTTCCTTGCAAGCGCAAGGTCCTGAGTTCGATCCCTGGTACAAAAAAAAAACAAAACATTTTATATGATTGTGCATGTGATCATTAAGTGTGTAAATCACAGAAATATGTGAGTTCCCTTTGGTGTAGAAGGGAAACAGCATGGGTGGTTGGGACAAAGACTAATTAATTGTTCACATATCTTTTAACTATACTTTTAATAACAGGACTCGTAAGTTTTAGCTGCGGGTATAGCTACAAGACTACATTTCCCATTCTTGTAGCCAGGCATGGCCACATGAAAAGTTCTGGATAACGAGATAGGAGAGGAGATGATAGATGCTCTTTCCTGGGTCAGACTATAAAGCCTCCAACACTTTAGTCCAAGATCCTGGGCTTTGAGGTTGACAATGGTTTCTTTTTTTTCTGTACTAGGAATTGAGCTCAGGACCTTGCACTTGCAAGGAAGGCGCAGTGCCACTGAGCTAAATCTCTGGACTGAGCCATACAATAGACTTTGTGTCTCTAAAGCAGTGTTCCCCAAGCTCTCTGTTCTAAAAGACAATCTCTCATAGACTGATACTTTTCAAAAAGACTATAAAATTAAACTGTTAAGAAGTATGAAATGAATAAAAATAAGTACTCCAAATATTTTAGTAGATACAATAATAAAATTATGTTTCCATAAATACAACATAGAAAAATTACAAAAATTGTACACATCAAGTTTAACCAAGACATGCAAGACTTACTTACTGGAAAGAATAGAATATTACTGAGAGAATTTTAAAAGACATGGTGATGCACACCTGTAATCCCTGCACTCTGGGAGGCTGAGGCAAGAAGATCCAAGTTGCTTAGGCAACTAAACATGACCCTATCTCAAAATTTAAAAAAATTTAAAAGGTCTGGGTGTGTAACTCAGTGCAAAGCCCTTGGATTTTATTCTAATACCACACCAAAAACAATGTAGATGAACTCACGTAACATGTTCAAGGATTGCAAAACTCAATATTCTCAGCTTTCCCTAAATTGACTTCTTGGATCAATGCAATCTCAATCTGCTGCAGACTCTTTTGTTGAAATTGATAAACTAGTTCTAAAATAGAAGTGGACACTCGTACAGATCTAGAAAAAAAGTATAAAGTATACAAAAGTATAAAGTTGCAAGAAATTACCTAATTTTAAGAGTTACTGTAAAGCTACAGTAATTAAGGTAATAAGACTGGGTATAGAGGTACATGCCTGAAATCCCACCATGGTGGGAGGCTGAGACAGGAAGATTGCAAGTTGGAGCCAACCTGTGCTACTTAGAGAGACTCTGTCTCAAAATAAAATTTTAGGAAGGGCTGGTATGTAATTTAGTGGTAGACTACCTCTGAGTTCAATGCCCAGTATGACCAAAAAAAACCAGACTAGTGAGTCCAGAAATAAACCAAATAAATCTATATTTATACAGTGATACCTCAATTCATGAACACTTTCGTTTGCAAATAATTTGGTTTGTAAACAGAAGAATTTGGCAAAATTTTGTTTTTGTTTGCAAACTCTGTGTCAAGTGATAACCATGACCCTGGCCATCTTTCCCACATAAACACAAATGTGGACATCTTTTCCAAAATCATGGAACAAATTAAGTTTGTAAATCGAGCTTCCACTGTGTATTGTCAATTTATTTACAAATATATCCAGCCAATGCAATAGGGAAAAAAAGTCCTTTTCACAAACGGTGCTAAAGTTCTAGATATATGTATGGAGAGATTATTACTCTTACCTCATAATATCACAAAAAATAGAAATGCACTACAAATTTAAATTTACAAAAACCAAAAGTTCTAAAACTTTTAAATGAAACATAGAAAATCTTTATAATCTTGAGATAAGCAAAGTGTCTTAAACAGGACACATAACACAAAAAACTACAAAAAATAATTTTTTTCTTTTTCAAAAGACATCATTAAGAAAATGGAGAAAGATAAACTAGAGACATTTGTAGCTAAAAAGATGCATCTTGAAGCCTTACTCTTAAGTGAAATACGTAAGACACACATGTGTAAATACCAAATAGTTTTTCTGGTGTGAGAAACTGAAAGTGTAAATGAGGACCAAAATGTATAATGGATATTGTGGAACAGGAATAAAATGTTTAAAGGGGAAGGGGAACTAGGGAGTGGGGTAGGGGAAAGGAAAGAAGGGAAAGAAAAAAATGAAAAAAGAAGGAAAAAACAGAAACAAAGCTTATGTAAATACGGAGGGGTGGAAGGGTTGAAGAGAGAAAGAGGAAAGGTGAAAAATACAAAATTGAAACAAAAGGGGGACCTTACACTGACAAAAAAACATGTATCAGAACAGATATAAAAAATTCTTTGAGTTTGATCCCCCCCGGTACAAAAAAAAAAAAAAATTCTTACATCTCAGCAACAAAAAACCCACATTTTAAAAAGAATTTGAACAAATGTTTCACAAAAGAAGATATGCAAATAGATGATAAGCACATATCAGACATTGGAAAAATGCAAACTCAAATAACAAAATGTATCTCCCTCTGGCTAAATATTTAAAATGCCATGCCTAAACTGTGACAGTGGTAGCATAGGGCCATGTACTCATCCCAGGGGAAACAGAGAGGTATGTGAGTTTGATCTTGTGACAATATTTCTATCATCAAATAGCAGGACTATATTAGAGACTCTAAGTTCTAAAGGCAAAGAATGTTGTTAGTAAAAATGAAAACTGCCTCTGGATATATAAGGCTTCTGGGAGAAGGTGATTCTGAAGTTCACATGTGGCCAAGCAAGGTGGCCTGTGCCTGAATTCTCAACTACTCGGGTAACTGACCTAGGGGGACAGCAAGTTTAAGGCCAGCCTGGACAACTTAGTGAGATCCTGCCTCAAGATAAAAAGGGCTTGGGCAGTAGCTCAGTGGTAGAGCACATACCTAGCTAAATTCAATTCCTAGCATTGTACGAACAAATTTAAATTATGAAATAAAGTTAGTAAATATAAATAAGAAATAAAGAGACAGGATACCTCTGAAAAGAGAGAAAAATAAATAGAAATGCCTTATTAAATATTAAAACATTTTTATGTCACAATAATTAGTTTGGCATTGTGACATGAATAAACAGATTGGTAAACAGAAAAAAAAGTCTAGCCATAAGTGAAGATACATATGGGATGAGGATAGATATCATATTAAGAAATTATATTCAGACAACTGAGTAGAGATTTGGAAATAGAAAAAGTTGTATATGTAGCTTACAGTGTATACCAGGTGAAATTCCAAATGTATCATTTTGTAAAAAAATTAAAATATGAAAGCATAAAGAGAAAACATAGGTAAATTCTTTTAACATTTTAGAGCTGGGAAGATATTTTTTTTCCTGGCTGAAAATTCAGAATTCAAAAGCGATAAAAGAAACTACTGATAAATTAAAAGGAAAAACTCCTAATTAAAATGCAAAAATCATGCAAAGCTAAAAGGAAATTCTGGAAAAATTTTTAGAGAAAAGGGTTAACTTTCCTTAGCATATTAAAAGCATCTAGAAATTTAAAAATAATAACCAATAGGCCAATATATTTAAAAATAATAACTAAATAAATAATAACTAAATAAAATAAAATTTAAAATAATAACCAATAAGCTATATATTAGATGGTTTATGGAAAAAGAAACATGAATGGCTCTTAACCCTTAAAACATATTTAATCTCACTTTATCCCAAAGGAAATATGAGTTTAAATTATACTGAATACTCTTTTTGACCTATAGCTGACAGAAATCTGTATGTTCAACAGAACATTCTATTGGCAGGACTGTGGATAAAGCACATTCACAAATTTCTGATGGAAACACAAATAGGTTCAACTCTCATCATCAGCTAGGAGGAATATCTGTTAGTGCCAGAATACTGATCAGCAGCAGTGGATGCTAGAATAAAGTCAAATTATAACTTCAAACTTTTTAGTTATTTAATTTTGCTTCAAGTATTCTATATCTGGCCAAACTTTGAAATGAATATAAGAAATAATTGTCAACACTTCCAAACAAGCAAAGACTCAGAAACTTAACTTCCAATATATCATTTCTGAAAAAGTTACTTGAGGAGTTATTCTAGCAAAATGAAAGGAGAATCCAAGAAAGAAGAATACATACTCCATGAAGAATGTCTTTTTTAAAAATTCATTCAAGGTATATTTTAAATAAGAAATTAAGATTGTACCTTCAAAAACTAAGATTAATACCTTCTTAATTTTTTATAACTTCTATTTCTGTTCAATTTCAAAATTAATCTGTAGAAAAGTACAAGAAAGAACTTATAATTACATAAAAATACTTTCGATAATATAAAACTAATGATACCACTGACAAAATCCAACTATACAGCTTTAGGAGGAAAGTGTAAGTATAATAATATTTGCATCATATATATGGTCAATTAGTAAAGACAAATTTTATTTAATATAGCTAACTAATTAGTGGTTTCGCTGCCTGCTGCGCAAGTGGAAGGATCTGAGTTCGATTCCCGGCACCAAAAAAAAAAAAAGAATAAAGAAGTACCAATGGTGCAAGAAAAGGGAAGTAAGTGTTGAATTCAGAGAGTTGAGAAATGTATTACAGTATGTTTAAGTCAATGGATCAAGAAATAAATATAGAACCAAGTTATGGAGAACTTGGTGACATTTAAGCAGAAGAACTACTTACAGAAGTAGTTCAAAACTTATTAGAGGGTTTTACTTTTTATTTTAGACTTGTGGTAGATAGAATAAGGGTCCCCAAATATATTCCTGTCCTAATCCTCAGAGCCTGTAAATATGTTACTTTGCATGGCAACAAGAAATTTGTAGATTCAGTTAAGCTGAGGATGTTTGGATGGGGAGATTATCCCTGGTTATTCGGGTGGGCTCAATCTAATTACAAAGGTCACTGCCAGTGGAAGGCAGGTGAGAGGCAGAGAGGCAATGGGACAAGGGAGGCAGAAGGTGGAGTGATTCATCTTGAAGGTGGAGAAAGAAGCCTTGACCCAAGGAATAAAGGTAATTCTAGCAGCTGGAGGAAAAGGGGAAGGGATGGTTTCCCATAGCCTCCAGAAGGGTCAGAGTTTTGTTGGCACCTTGCTTTTATCTTTTAAGACTCACTTTGGACGTCTGATCTCCAGGACTGTAGAATAACACATTTATGTCATTTTTAAACAACTACCTTTGTGGCAGTTTGGTACAGAATCAAGAGGAAACTTATATGTGTTACTTGTACTGCCTTTTAAAATTAAAAGAAATAGAAACAACCCAAAATAAGCCTGTCAGTGGGGAACAGTAGACATGGAATAAAATCTTATTCTTTTTCTTTAGTAAAGATAGAAAAGGCCATGTTTTCTCTTTGTATGCTTTAGCTTAAGTTTTAACCAGGTCGGCAAAAACTTCAATCTCTCATCAGAAAAGCCTAAACGTTAGGTTGTCAGGCATGCTCTGTCCTGAAAGACCTTCAACCTGGAAAAACTTCCTGCCATCCTCCTCACCTGCAGCCGATATAAGACGCAGAGTGGTATCTGTGCCTAAGAAGAGGATGTCTAGAAGTCTGGGCCTGCTACCAGGTGGTGGAAGGGCCCAAGTTCCCTCTGCCACTGTCATGGCTTTGGTAAGAGATCGCAGGACAGCACCTGGGAAGTGAGTGGCAGGCTCCAGGCAGGTAGGGAGCTCCCTTCTTTCATCATAGCTCCACTCAGAGTCTTCTTTTCCCACACACTGCCAGGACTTTAAAAGAGGTGTCAACAGGATGACTATGAAGCACACCTCTAACTTCCTTTTTTTTTTTTTTTGGTACTGGGGATAGAACTCGGGTCCTTGCACTTGCGTAGCAGATGGTGAAACCACTGAGCTAAATCCCCGGCCCCACACCTCTAACTTCTATTGGCTTGTGATCCAGGAATGCCCACAACTCTTCATCTCACCAATGGCCATTTATATCAACGCTGCTCACCCTCGACTCTCGCTTTTATCACAACCACATCCTTAGTTCAGGAAATCCTGTTGATGTAACTCAAGTGAAATACAATCTTTCATAGAAGAAGAGGGAGAGAGGCGTCCAACATGGAGCTCTGAAATGCAGCACTGAATGGGGAGGACGGTGAAAAGGAGGTGTTCTGTTTCTACAGTTCCTTCACTCAGCACTGCCTGAAAGGAAGTGCAGGTATCTGAGGCCTTTGAGGGTTGGTATTTCCTCTGCCCTGCCAACTTACTCCGGAAACACTTCTTTTTCAGCCAATAGAATTGTTTTAAGTGTTCTTAGGTGGGAAAATTCCAACTTGGTGAATATGTGCCAGGATAAAGATAACTTCTAATCAAAAGGACATGTACAAGCAAGAAAAGGACTCAACCTAGGGTTAAGGAGGTGTCTTAACAGGTTATTGTTGGATGGCTGACTCATGGTATAGCACTATAGTGCAGTGATGGTGAACCTTTTAGAACTTTCAATGATACAAACAGTCCACAGTGGCATGCGTGCCATAGGTTCGCCACTCATATAGTGTGATGAGACACACGGCCCACAAGCATTCTCATTAGTTATAAATTGTGTGACCATTCCTAGACTCAGAGTAGCTATGCAACCCAGGGAAGGTATGAGCAGTTTTACTTTGGGATTCAGAGGGAAGGATTTGCTTTTCAGATTCATTAAGACAATGAGATAAAGAAACTTGTTCTCCCCAGCATCACAAAGAGAAATGAAGTTGCTAAAACACAAGTTGAAAAATTTCGTGAGAAATGTTATTCTGTAATGTTCATTAACACTAATGTAGTCCATATTTATATCACACTTTTAAAAAACATTTACAGTTATTCTCATTAAATCTTCACCAAAAATTTGTAAAGCCTGTGTTATCATACTCATCTGACAAATGAGAAAGCTAAGGTTTAAAGAATTTTAATGACTTACCCAAGTTTGAAAACAGTCACTGGAATAGAACTAAGCCTTCAGGGCCCAGAGTTTGGAATTTGTGCTCTCTTCTCCCCTCCAGCACACTTCACTTCAGGGAATTGGACGGAACACACCTGTTTCCATGTTGGGAGTGGGTCCCAGTGATTCTACAACATCTCTGGGTGACAGATACAGAGATCTGAGCTGTGTGACACAGCTGAGTCAGGGAAGAAAAGATCCAGCCCCTGCTGCAGGATTTCCCACGCGGCTTGAATGTTGGTGTCCCTCCCACCCCACACCACTCCTAGGCTGGAATCTAAGCCCCATCCTTACCACATGAATAGGTGGGGACTCTGGGTGTTCATTAAATCATGAGGGCTCCACCTTCACAAATGGGATTCGTACCCTTGTCTAAGAGGCTCTGGGGAGCTCTCTTTCCACCATGTGAGGTCACAGCAAGAAAGCACCATCTTTGGACAGAGCATGAGCCCTGCTCCTTGGGCTTGGACATTCTAGTCTCCAGCATGGTGGGCAATAAAATTCTGTTTTCTATAGTTACCCAGTTTAAGTTACTTTGTTATGGCAACAGGAACACACTAAGATATTGCCTTTCTGTAAAACCAAAAGAGCAAAGGTGGCTCTTTCTAATTAGGATGGAAAGGCGTTTAGGTATGTAAGCCAGAAGTCTCTCATGCAGTCCACTTCCCAAGAAATTTAACTGGCTTTTTGCCTCAGTTTGTACCAACACTTCCTAGACTACTAGATTGCTGGTTATAATGCAGTTTCGTTTTTTAAAAAGAAGCAGCACACCCATGTTCATCTCAGCATGATTCACAATACCCAAGGAATGGAACAACACAAATATCCACCAATGGATAAGCAAAGCGTGGTTTATCTATATATATTATACAGACATAATAAGGAAAAAATATCCTGTGATACATATAACATGGATTTGCCTCAAGGACATTGTATCAAGCAAAGTACGCTAGTCACCAAAGGAAAAATCTTACATGATTCCACTCATGTAGAGAATCTAAAGTAGTCGAATCATAGAAACAGAAAGCAACAAAGTGGTTATCAAGGCCTGGGGAGGAGGAGTTATTCGTTTTAACAGATGTAGGATCTCAGCTTTACTAGATGAATAATGTCTAGAGATCTGTTGTATAATAATGTGAATATAAACCAGGCCTGCTAGTGCACACCCGTAATCTCAGCACTCTGAGAGGCTGAGGCATCAGGATCCCAAGTTTGAGCCCAACCTGGCCAACTTAGCCAGATCCTGTCTCAAAATGAAAATACCAAAAGGGCTGGGGCTGGGGCTCAATGGTACAGTGCTTGCTTTGTACTTGCAAGGCCATGGGATCAACCCCCAGTAGTACTGCAAAACAAAAACAGTGTGAATATACTTAACACTACTTGAACCAAGCACATAAGTATGGTTAAGATGGTAGACAATGCTATGTTTTTACCAAGGTTTTTAAAAGGGAAAAATTACAACACACACAGAGGCACGCACAGAGCAAGAAGTGGAGTTCCCAGGTGAGAAATAGGAGGATATCAGCCTGAGAAATCAGTTACACAGCTTTGGATGCCAATCTAAGCCATAGCTGGGTGACTTGCCTCTCATTCCTTGGATACAGCATGCTTAATCAGACTAGAACTCAGCAACCAAGGCTTTCAACTCTTTATAGCTGTATTGAATTAAGTTCTATGGATGCCAAATCTGGAGGGGAACAAAGGAAAGCAGAGGACTTGAGCAAATGATTGACTAATAGTGTACAACTAGCAGCATGCTTCTTACACTGAGGGCACGGGGAATCTATTCAGGGGAACTGATTGTGCCCCAGTCACCTCTGGTGTGCTCACTTGCTTTCCAAGATGTTCTCCTAAGAAACAACGCACACAGGGCCGGGGATTTAGCTCAGTGGTTTTGCCGCCTGCTGTGCAAGCGCAAGGACCCAAGTTCAATTCCCGGTACCAAAAAAAAAAAAAAGAAAGAAAGAAAAGAAACAAACACACTGTCATATCAAGGGGCCTGAGCACTTGCATCTAATTGCCAAGGACACCACAGGACCCGCATCTCCAGTTTCTGTTCTTCCAATAACCAGATACTGGCTACATTTGCCTACTTGGATTTTTTCCCCTACCTATGTCGCCTTCCTGTATTTTCTCTCCATCCTACTGACTCCGGCATTTGCTGTACTTTCCCAACTACTTCATCCATGCTGCTTTGTGTTTTCAAATCCTGACACAAAATACCATTGCATTTAGCAACAAACTATGGGATTCATTAAACGTAGGGCTAAGAATTCTTAGTATCTTCCCACAACCAATAGTCAATAAAAGTTATACAATAAGCCATCTGTAATCCCAGCACTTGGGAGGTGAGGCAGGAGGATTGCCACTATGTAGTCCGGGCTGCATAGTGAGTTCGAAATCAGCCTGAACTACATAGGGAGACCCTGTCTCAAAACAAACAAACAAAAAATAAACAAGCCATCTTTGCAAAATTAGGAACAATGAGACACTCTTGCCCTCCCTTCTAGAAACCCAACTGTTGGATCTAAAAGAATGTTTTGAGGAAAAACCTGATCCACCTTCCCATTTCTAACATGTGGAACTCTGAAATTATTTAAGTAAATCTTATCACTGTTCGCATGCAAATAAGCTTGACAATATACAAAGGCCTGAAAATTCGTAAGAATTTTGTATTGAAATGTGAAAGACCACCCACAATCACCCACAGACACTCTAGTTGGGTCTAATAATGTTTCCTAAGAATTCATTCCAAAGCATAGAAGGGCAGAATACACCCTGGAGGTCGGATTCTGCTCCGCAACCCAAATGCTAACCTTGGCTTTCACTATCCGCATCTTCTCCTGCTTGAGTGAGTCATTTACCGACTCAAACTTCTCTGTTCATCTGGAGATAAAAATACCAGCTACCTAGTAAGCTGTTGACAACTGAATGAGAGGATCAATGTAATGATATTAGCACAGTAAGTCATAACACAAAAAAAGATTATTGGGTAAGTCTGAATAGTGAAAACACATAAAACGTATTGTCCTTGCCACAAGAGGGAAGGTTTTTGGTCTTGGTTTTGATAATCAGAATGTGATTTAATATATTTTTATTAGTACATGTTTGTGAGACATAATGATGACATCTGTTGTGGATATTTGGCACATGTACACAACACATCTTAATTCTTTTTTTTTTTCCCATTAAGTGTGTTGGTACATTTTAGGTATAAAATACAGTTACATACATCATTGGGATCTTGAACATTACATGAGTATCTTGGTTCTTTTTTTTTTCCCTTCCCCTGCCCTCCCTTCACCCCCTCCATCCTTCCCTATTTGCAAAGACTTTGTTTCCATTTTTTCCCCTTTTTTCATGTTTTTTCTTTTCTCTTCTTTCCTTTCCCCTACCCCTCCCACTTCCCCTGCTCTTTTAGACCTTTACTTCCTATTACACAATATCAATTTTACATTTTGAACCTTATTTACACTTTTAGTTTTTCACACCAAAGAAACTATTCAGTATTTACACATTTGTGTCCTATTTATTTTACTTAAGAGTATGGCCTCAATGTGCATCCACTTAGCTACAAATGTCTCTAATTTCTCATTCTTTATGGCTGAATAGTACTCCATTTTATAGAAAAACTACGTCTTCTTTATCCAGTCTCCAGTTGATGGGCACTTGGGCTGTTTCCAAGTTTTAGCTATTATAAACTGTGCCACTATAAACATAGGTAAGCATATATCACTGTGGTATGATTGTTTTAATTCTTTGGGGAAGATACCCAGCAGAGGAATACCTGGGTCAAATTGGACTCTTAATCCTAGTTCTTTGCGGTATCTCCCTACTGATTTCCACCGTGGTTGCACCAGTCTACACTCCCACCAACAATGAAGAAGGGTTCCTTTCTCCCCACA
>NW_004624758.1:20245150-20284826 GCF_000247695.1 Heterocephalus glaber
CCCCACTCCCCCTCCCCGTCCCCGTTGGTTTTTTAAAAAGCATTCTTGTTTAGCTGTTTTTCCAAGAATAGCAGTATTTTCCCCTTGATCTTTAAATTTTTGTTATTTATTTATTTACAGTTTCCTAAGCTATTTTCAGTAGCATATGGCAAATTGTTGCTATTTAAAAATGCAGACACAAATTCCCGGAGACTGAATATTTACGTTTATTTTGAGGTTTGGCCCTCTCTCTAATTCATTCTCTAAATTTGATGGCATCGTTCTGCCGTGGGTCAAGGAAATAAGAATATCCCATACCTCATCTATGGTCTTCTTTAGCCCTAAGAAAGGCCAGGCCACTTTTTCTAGGATTTCATAGGATGTGCATTTATTAGAAGGAACGTTCAAAGAAAAAAACTGAACTCAGAAAGAAGAAAAGTAACAACGCTACTGAAATCATTTGCCAATTACTTGCTGGATATGTGCATGGTTAATTTAGCGCAATTGTAATTATATTTTCCAATTAGATCTCTCGTGCTCTGACAAGTATCTTCGTATATTTAATTTCCTATGCTGCAGCTTTTTCGATCAACGACATTCTAAAGCCCTGATACAGATCTTCCCTCATGGCATGACCAGACTCAACCATAACATGGCTCAGGGGTCTCTCATACAACAGCTTTGGAGATTTTTGGAAAGGGTGAACTTAGGCTGAGTGTGGGAAGAAAAGATTACACATCTGTAATCCCAGCTACTTGGGAGGCGGGGCAAGAGGGTCACAAGTTTGAGGCCAGCCTGGGCAATTTAGTGAGACGTGTGTGTGTGTGTGTGTGTGTGTGTGCATGTGTGTGTGTGGTAATGGGGATTGAACCCAAGGTCTTTGTGCTAAGCTACATATCTGTATCATCTATATTTTTTATTTTGAAAAACAGTCTCACTAATTCAATTAATTGCCTGGTGGGCGGGGCTTGAACTTCTGATCCTCCTGTCTCAGCCTCCCAGGCTGGAGTTATAGGTGTGTGCCACCATACCTGGTAAGCATATTTTTATAACTCTTTTTTTATTTTAAAGGCTGGATGTAGCTCAGCACCCCCTTGGTTCAATCCTCAGGACACAAAGGGATGGGGTGGGGAGAAAAGGGGAAAAAATGAAAAGAAAGGAAATGAAGAGGGCGGGGAAGAGTGAACTTGGTCACCAAGAGTAACGAGTTACTCAGAGTCAACTGTCGGCCCAGATGGGCTCTGTGGAAAACGGACTCAGGTCTCACTTGCGACCAGACTCTGTGGTCAGTGCACAAAGGGTGCAGCTGAGTGCAACCACCACCCAGCCACGGGGCAGGGCTGTCAGCGCACACTGCCCAGGGTGAAGCCCGAGGGACTGCAAGCACTTCCACGGGGTCACCGCAGCCCTTACAGGGAGGGCTCAGAATGACACCTTTCACCCACGGCCCAGGCTCCCTCCGCCCTAGGGAGGGAGCAAACAGCCCACTCCTTCTACTTAAACTCTCCCATGACAGACTGTTCCAAATAGTCTGGAAGTCAGATTCCCTTATGAGTGCTTCAAAACAAAGGAGAGAGGTAAAACTTTGCCTTTGTCATCTGCTAGTACAACAGAATACAGGAGACTTAGAGAAAGGCATTTCTCATAGTTCTGGGGGCTGAGAAGCCCAGGGTCACCACGCCAGAACTGTGAAGGGCAGGCGAGCATGAAAGGGGGAATTGAGCTGAACTTGTCCTGTTTATTAGGAAACTACCCCCTCCCTGAGGGCATCAATCCATTCTTGAGGGCAGAGCTAATCCTGCTTCATACTCTTACAATGGTAATTAAATTTGGCACGTTTTGTAGGGGATATTAAAACCACAGCATATATTATGTGATATAACTTTGATACATTAATCAGTTTGTTGTTGATTCTGTTATCTAGTTGTATCATCAACAAATCCGGACAATTTGGTCTCTTCCTACCCAAATTTCTTATTTCCCTGCATTGTGTAGGGTAGTCTCTGGATACTGCTCTCGCTGTGCTATGAGAGAACATTCAGTTCTTATTTTGATTAGTGGGAATCTATGGCAGTTCATATTTAAGTGGGATGGTGGTTGCTGGTTTCTCATAGATTCTCTTTGTCATGTTGAAGAGGTGTGGCCTATTCTTTGTTTATTAAGGGTTTGGATCAGGAATGAGGGTTAATTTTATCAAATGCTGTATTAGTCAGCTTTCTGTTACTGTAACAAATACCTGAGATAATCAACTTATAAAGAAGAAAGGTTTGTTTTGGCTCACAGTCTAGGAGGTTTCAGTCCATGGTCAGTGGCCCTATTGCCTTTGGGGCTGTGGAGAGATGGGAGAGAATAGCAGGAAGCCCACAGTAGAGCAACCTGCTCACCTCATGGTAGCAGGGAAGCAAAGATTGAAGAGACCTGTGTCCCACAGTCTGTGCAAGGGTAGCCCTCAGGGACCTAAGACCTCCCGTAGGCTCACCTCCAAAGGATCCATTCTGTCCCAACAATGCCAAGCTGAGGAGCAAGCCTTGAACCTGTGGGCCTTTGCAGACATTCTGATACAAACTGTAGCAATGCCTTTTGCATATCTATCTAGATGATCATTCAGTTTCTGCCCTTTGGATGAAATTCTCTTGATAATTTCCTATTGCTGAACCACCATTGCACTTTTTAAAGTACAACTCAACTCGTTTAGTCATTCTGTATTGATTTTTTTCACACAGTGGTTGATGAAATTAACTAATATTTTATTTTGCATCTCTCCTTATAGTTGCATTTGTATTGTATTGTATTTGAACACGTATATGTTTATTTATATGGTTGTTCTAAACTTCAACAAATGTTACTGCCAGGGTTATGCTAGCTTCATGAAATAAATTAGGAAGTATTCTATTTTTGCAAGGTAGTTTAGATGACATTCAGTTGGCCTACTCCTTGAATACACAAAAGTATTTGATTTTCTAGTTAGGCTGGCACATTCTTTAAATACAGTATTTTGACTTGGGTTTTTTTTTTTTCTGTGCTGTTTAATTAGCTTAATTATCCTATTTTCTGGCTCAAACTTCACTTACAATTTCCTAGTGAAGTCTGTCTTTTTTGTGGTTTTTATGGTTTATTTTGCAAGATTCATTCATCAGTCTTTTTTTCAAGTTTTTAATCTCATGTAACTTTGTTTCTTTATATCTACAGTTACATTCTTATTCCTCAGTGAGCATATTTGTATTTTTCTTTTACTCTTGAATTGATTCGTTAGAAGTCTGTTCACTTCTACTTAAAATGACTTACGGAACTAAAATATATGGCCATTTGAATTTTCCTATTGTTCACCTTCTAGGTAAATAGGTAGCATTCCCTGTCTTCAAGTAATATACCATCCTGAAGAATTCTAACATATGTACCCAGAAAATTACAACAGTGATTTTGCAGATGAGAGGACTGAATCCAAGAGAGGTCTTTTTGGGAAATTACAGGAGAAATCAAAACACAACTCCCAGGGCCAGTATTTGCCTGGCTCTTGTGTGGGCAAAAACCACAGTGAAAAGAACAGACATCAGTAAACAGATAATTTCTAGATGGAATCTGCATGCTGGAAAAATCCAAGTTTATTTCTCCTCCTAACAGACGTTTTGCATATGTGATATGAGGTGTTCTACAGGAAGGGCTCGTTTAAATAAGAACATTACGGCACAGTAACACAACTAGGGAAATATGTAAGTAATGAACCCCAGGGCTTGGTCAGCCAGCAATTACTCAGCTGAGCCAGGTAATTGCTGCAAAGTATTTAAAGATTTATCTTTAAATGGTTATCTCGAACGGAATGAGTTCAGGAATATTGCCCAAAGCCTTGGACGAGCCATACCTGAAGACTGAGGACTATAAGATGAAATTACTCTAATAACAGTGCCTACATTTTAATATTAAAGATGTCCTGTTATTGTCAATAAGTTTTGCATCACATAGTTGCTTGATTCAAAGGGTACCTTTCAAAATATCTGAATTCACACTCTTACCGTCCAAATGTACAGTCCCTAAAGCTTTGAGTCATTTTTATTACAAGTATCACAAATCTACACTAAATACAGCTTTTCCCAAGAGGATAAAAAGAATGACATTCAAAACCACAAATTCTGAGGACAAGGACCAGCTAAAGATAACCAATAGCTGTCCCAACGTCCATGCGCTAATGAATGGGAAACCATTTACGAATTATTTCTTATTTGATGCCTGTTTTACAATTTTGTTCTACAATTCTCCCTTTCAACCCCTCTTCAAAGATTTCTGGAAGACCCGAAGGTATGTTTTTCACAAACCAACTTGGCTATTATTTTGTTCTTTTGGCCTCTGACCTTTACCAGGTGGTACCACCAAGGACCTGCTTGGCCTTGAGAACATTCCACAGATAAAGTCACATCTCCTGGCATCACTGTCTCAGCTGGACCCCCATGTCATTTCCACTGGGCTACCCCCGAGAATGCCACCTGACTCTCTTTAGAAATCTACTCAAGCCCGCCACAGTGGGGCACACTTGTAATTCCAGCACTTAGGAAGCTGAGGCAGAAGAATTATGAATTTGAGGCCGAACAGGACTGCAAGGTGACATAAAGCCAGACCGCGTCTTAAAAAGGTATATTTGTTTAGTGGCTACTTGTCTTACAGAGGTTTGTTTACATAGTTTACTTCCTTATAGTTCTTACTTTTCAGATTAGAATTCAGAGAGGTACAACTACTAAACAATTCCCAAAAGCAGATTTTTCACTGCTATCAGATGTGCCATGCTTTCTGGTTTTTCTTCTTCTTCTGGTAATGGAGATTGAATCTAGGGGGTGCTAAGTCCTCAGCCCTTTTCATCTTATATTGAGATAAGTTGTTGCTAAGTTGCCCAGGCTGGTCTCCAACTGTGATTCTCCTGCCTCAGCCTCTCAAGTAGCTGGGATTAGAGGTGTGCATCACCATACCCAGCTCTGTCTTTTTCTTTTTTTTTTTTTTGGTACCGGGGATTGAACTCGGGACCTTGTGCCTGTCTTATTTCCTAGGCAGCCTTTATTATTTGGGATTCTTCTTTCCCAATGACTTCTCTTCCAAAGGCTTTTCCCAAGCCCTGATGCAAACAATTCCAGTGAAAAGTTCCATCACCAGTGGGTCTGCTTTGTCATCCTGCTCCTCCTCCTAGAAGCCCTCAGCCTTCACACATACTTAACCAGGTGACAGTCACGGGTTAGGAGTTTGAAAACCACAACCCCAGGGCCAAATCTACCCTGTCACCTGCTTGTATGCAGCCCAAAAGTTATGAACGTCTTTTACATTTCAAGAAATGTAAAAGCAAAGAAAATCCAAAGAACAGTAACATTTCATGCATATGAAAATTGTGTGCAATTCAAATTTCATGACTACAAATAAAGTTTTATTGGAACACAGCTACACTCATTCATTTACATCTTGTCTGTGGCTGGTTTTCTGCTACAATTGCAGAGTTGAGTGATTGGTCTCAATAAAGTCCATGTGATCTGCAAAGCATATACATGTATTCCACATCCCTTTTCAATAAACATTCACTGACTTCCAGTTTCCACCCCAGGCCCTGGAGTCAGGCTATCTGGGTTTGGATTTAGTTCTACTAATAAATAACTATGCAGGGACTTTCTTAACTCTTCTAACCCACAATTCCCTCATTTGTAAGGTGGGGACAACAAGAGTTATATTCATTTCGTTAAACTGCAGAGGGAGCAAATAAGCTGAGTACATACTTTTCTACAGACATTAGTTATTGTTCTTGCTTTACAGCTGGTGACTGTGAACAACAAAATTGTCTGGCATTAAATAAAAAGTCTAGAACAAGTGTTTGTTTTCTTCACCACAAAGTGATAGGAAGAAAAATCTGCTGAACCTGAGGCCCAGCTGTACAATAGAGTTCTAGTGTCCCTATGACCAAGGAATGACTGGATGAAACTTCACTCTTTACACAAATAAAGGTCAAGTTTAAGCAAATAACTTCCTTTTTAACTTCATACTCCAGAGGCCTCAGCAAACAAGTAGTGTCCTTTGACTGATTGTGTTCTGAAGAAAGTTAAGGTTTTCAATTTTTTTCATGTTCTTGTGTGGTAATTTTCCACATAAACAGATGATTTTCTATAGTTATAATTACATCGTGGCATATGTAGTTTTATTGTTTTCATTTAAATTTACATCAAAATTTTTCCATATTGTTTCTTCATTTTCATCATCTCTTGTTTTACACAGTATTATGAAGACTGGTTTTTGTTTGCTTTTGCAGCACTGGGAATTGAACCCAAGGCCTTCATACTAAGCTACAACCCTAGCTCTTTTTAATTTTTTATTTTGAGACAGGGCCTTGCTAAGTCACTGAGCTTGTAGCCTGGCCTCAAACTTGTGATCCTCCTGCCTCAGGTTCCCAAATTGTTGGGCTTACAGACATGCACCACCATGCCCAGCATATGACATTTTTTTTAAATGTAGTAATTTTTCAAGACATATAAAAATAAAGATTTTTTAAAAATCAGGTAGCTTTGACTCTATCTCACCTGAGTACAGATGGAGTTTTCAACAAACTAATGACTACTCATTGCTCCTTTCTGCATCCTCGCCCTCTTAGTGGTGTCAGCTAATTCAGACATTTGCTGTGAAGCACATTCTAGAAACAAAACTGAGTGTTTGTGTGAATGTGATGACCAAGTATGAACCTTCCCATGACTGGGACAAGGAGAAGAACAGTATTAGAACTATGACACCATCTCCTTCTCCATCAGAAAAGCTAGAGCTGGGAGGACAGGTTTCTCTCCCCCAACCCCACCAGCTCCTGAGCCCCCAGTTCCAACTTCCTGTACCACCTGGTTCAGGGTACCACCTGTTCCTGGGGTACAGGGAATCACCCTGCTCCAAAGCATTTGCCTTAGAAACCCACCAAATACTGCCTCGAACCAACTGCAATCCATTTATCTTTATCCTTCTCTTTTGTATTCCAGCTGTCCACCCCTCATTCATATGTAGGCTCAAAGATCAATCCTTCTCTCTCCTTAACACAATCCATAGGTTCTGGTGGAGAAGTTGAGTTAGCCAGATTCAGCAAACTAAACCTGGTTGGTGATCGCAGGGGAAAGGGCGGCTCTGGCCAGCTGTTTTCCAATCTTGCCATTCCATTCTTAGGCACGGTCAGGGATTCTCAGAGTATTCAGGTCAAACAGCCTCCAAATTCATTTATGCTCATTCTTCTTGCCCAGGCTCCTTTGGGCAGGTCCTGGGAGCGCTCTCTCTGCAGAATGTGCCTGTGCTTTGTGTGGCTTCGGAATGTGGGGGTCTCTGGTTGTGGAATATGCATAATGCTTCTTCTGAGAAGATATCAGGGGAAAAGGAAAAGGATATTTTTGGGCTGTCATTCCACCTACCCATCTGGTGGACTCTAATTTTAAGCCCCATTTTAATAAAAAGTCTCTGAATAGCTGTGCTTTTATGACTCAAATGGACTTTCAAACTGGGATTCTACCATCTGATAGAGCAAAGTGGGTGGACTCTAGTCTTCAGAGAGAAAAGAACAAACAGACTGAAAGCTGTAGTTAAAATTTTCCACTTTCCTCCAACTCTCTTAAAGCAATTATTCTCAGACTTGCAATCTCCAGTCCCTTGGAAATCTCCAGACTTGAAATCTTCCAAACCTCAAGTTTTACAAAGAGCCTACAATGAAGGGTGGGGAAAGGCACTTGAGATTGCTTTAGGAAAAACTAAGCAGGACTGGCCAAGAGTATCAGAGCAGAAAGTCCAATGGTCCCAGCAAAAGGCTGCAGCTACTAAAGGGGCCCAGGAGCAGTTGCTGAGAAAAGAGTGAAGGTGTGAAGGCGTGTGCACATCTGTAATCCAGCACACTGGGAGGCTGAGGCGGGAGGCTGGCACGTTTGAGCCCAGCATGGGCAATTTAGTGACATAGCAAGACCCAGTCTCAAAATAAAACCTAAAATGGGCTGGGAATATAGGTCGGTGTGCAAGGCCCTGGGTTCAATCTCCAGTACCACTGGCTCAAATCCCTCCAAACTCCTCTTATCAGAGCACTGCATAAAGTCCGTGTGCTGTCACGGTCCCCTTTCCTCTGGCCACCGGAGGCCTTTAAAGAAGTTTCCTCTGGCTTCTTACACAGGAGTCACTGCCAGGGTCCCTGGTTGGTTGGGAACCTGTCAAACCTGGCTGGGTGGCCTTTGCATTTGCCTTTCTCTTCTCACTGTCCAGAATCCCCCTACCCAGCTCCCGTCACAGATGCTGTCCCAGATCTTCTGTATGAAACAGCAGCACTCCACACCCTGTCCTCTGCTTCTGGGGACTTGGGAGGTCTCTCTAGGCCTCTGCCCATGTAATGTACACCACTCCCCTCTCTCACTGTCCCGGTCTCCCCTGCAGAGGCAGGAGTTTCCCTTTCTCTGCTGCTGCGCCTCCATTCCTGGAACAATGCCTAACACCTAGTAGGTACTTAGTATCCAGGAAAGAAGAGAAATTACCAAACCTGGGCAGTAAGTTCGATGACGCCATTGACCAAGGAAGAGAGAGTGGTTTTTTTTCTTTGGTACTGGAGATCAAACTCAGGTCTTTGCGCTTGTGCAGCAGGCAGAGAAACCACTGAGCTAAATCCCCGGCCCAAGAGTGGGTTTTTTTCGGGGTGTGATGGTGGGGTTCCTTCTGGATGTCAAGTCCGGAATGATGGAAGCATTTCTTTAGTGACATGTTGCACACGGACACCTACTGGTTGACAGAGAGGACAGTAACTCCTGGGACCTAAATCCAAAAAGGAAAAGCAGGATTAAAACAAAAAACAAACCCCAAAACTTCAGGCCTGGCTTCACAAGTCAACAATGTTCAATGCACTGAATTCTCTAGATTACACTTTACTATCTTTCACTACAGGTTTATCTTCCTTTCATGTTTCAAATAGGCTAGGAAACCTCCACAGAGCGCAGGGACAATACAGCTTTTGCAGGAAGTGTGTTCCCAGACGGTGAACGTAGGAAGCCGGCCATCTACTCCGCGATTTGACTTTTCAGTGTGAGGTAGCAAAGCGCCCTCGGCTCCTACCCCATCTCCATTTTCCAAGCCTCCCTCTCAGCCATATCCAACGCGCGGTCCCCGCTTTTTGGAACCTCGTCAATAAAAGATCTAAGAACAGACAGGGATGAGCCTGGGCCTCTTCAGCCGAGCCGCCTTCTGGCTATTTAGGAAGGGACAAAGTCTTGGGGCAGACTTGGGCAAGGATCCCGGTGTTTTAGGACGCAGGGCTTCCAATTAGGACTTTGTATCTCATTTCCCCAGTGAGGGTCCTAGGGAATGACCTGACCCTTCGGGAGCGCCGTCTCCCCAGCACTAGTTCTGTTCTGCAGGAGACCGAGGTTCTGTCTGGGCGGTAGAGCCTGCGGCCCCAGGAGATCCCGAGCGCCCGGGCCCAGCTCTCCTCTCCCAGGGTCTGTGAAGGCTCTGGGGCGCCCGCGGTAGCGCGCCGCTCATTCATTCCAGATATTCACTGGGCGCCCGCTGAGTGCAAGGAGCTGCGGCGCCCAGCGGCGAGAAACAGCGCTCGCCTCGTTCCTGATCCTTTCTCGCAGCCCGAGCACCCCGACCGCCGCCGCCCGGCTGTGCCCAGCGCCTGCCTGCAGCGCGGCCTCGGGGCGCCGCGGAGGGGAAGGGGCCCCGCGGGTTGCAGCTCGTTCCCAGTCCGCCCGCCGCCTGGAAGCGGCTCCCGGCGAGCGCGCACGGCCGCGGCGCGCGGAGTCGGCAGAGCGGGAGAGGCCGGCGCCCGCGGTGGGGCTGAGGGGCGGCCCTGCGGGCGGGCGGAAGGCGCGGCCGGCGGGAGGGGCCGGGGCGGTGCCGGGAGGGGTGGCCCGAGGCCGGGCCAGCAGGTGGCCGCGGGCGGGCGGGGACGCGGCCCGCGCAGTCGGCGAAGTTGGGCGGAACATGGCGGAGGAGCCCGGGGCGCGCAAGAGCGCGCGGCGCCGCCCGCAGTCCCAGGAGCTGTAGCCGCCGCGGGCCGAGGTCGCCGCCATGGCGCGCTGGATCCCGACCAAGAGGCAGAAGTACGGGGTTGGTGAGTGCGCCCAGCCCCCGCGAAGATCGCCCGGCCGCCGGGAGGGCGCGCAGTCGGGGCTCGGCCCGGGGTCGGAGGGGCCCGAGCCTCCCGGGGGCGCGGCGGAGCGGGTTTGCTCGGCGTTGGGCGGCCCGAGCGGGAAAGTGAGGGCGGGCTTCGGGGCTGTAGTCTCCAGCGCCTCGCACGGAGGGGCCGTCAGGGCGCGGGGCCGCCGGTGGCCTCGCGGGGTCCCGCTCGCTCCCTGCGCCCCAGGAGCGCCCGGCCAGCCCCCGGGATGGCGCTCCGCTCCCCTCCTCCGAGGCCCTCCGCTGACGCCCCGAGACGGGAGTCGGGGTGAAAGCCGCCCTCCGCGCCCCCGGGACTGGGGTCCTGGCCGCTGCTGTAACTGGAACGGGGAAGCCGACGGTGGCGAGCGGAGGTGATGGGCGCGGGAGCGCGGCGTGGGAGGGGCGGCCGGTCCCTGGCTGTGTGTCCGCGCGCCCTTCGCCCGCGGAGCGCGGGTCGGGGGCGTGCGAACGCCGCGTTTACCTGTGGGATCCGGGGGACAGTTCAGCGGCGCGGGCCACTCGTGACCGCGGAGCCGAGGAGCCCCGCGAGTGCCCAGGAACTGCTCGGTCCGGTCGATGAATCCGAAACGATGGACGTGCGGCTTTGGGCCAGTGGAAAACCACGACCCCTTCACTTTCTATTGAGGAGCTAAGTTGAGGTCGGGTGGGAAGCTGCTGCCCTTCTCCGGGCCATTCCCTGGGCAGTTAGGAGGGAGCCCTTCCATAAACAGAGGTGTGTGTGTGTGTGTGTGTGTGTGTGTGTGTGTGTGTGTGTGTGTGGACAATTTTATCACTTCTCATTCATTCATTCGGCCTACTTGAAATGTAGTCTTTTATTCCACTCTCTCCCCTCACCTGCTGGTTTTAATACCCCCGGTATTCTGTGCTTGGACAGTTAAGTAGGTTTCAAGGGACACAACATCCGTAGCCATTCGTCAGGTTTGTGAAAAAGCCTCTCGTACTCACTGTAGTCTGAGATTGACACAGATTGTACCTGGCTGTGTGTGCATAAAATTATTCCAAAGAGTTTTTTTGGGGGGGTCTTTAAGTTACTTTGAGAATCTTTGCTCTTTCACTATGTGACACTATATATGGTATTTCTTCTGCCCCAGATCGCATGGTTGTGAGGCTTCGGATGAGCCAGGGAGTCCTCAGCAGGTGCTGTCGCGAGTAGCCAGCACTCAGGGAAATGGAATGCGGAACAAAGAAGAAGGGCAGGGAGTGTATCCAAGTAGCATGCCCAAAGCCCTGGGTTCAATCAGCGACAGAAAAACAGGATGAAATCCATTTATTTTGAGTGTTGTGGACACTATGACTGAATGAAAGTGTATTTAGCAGAGTCTGATTACTAATTGCAAAAACAAGTTACCAATTCTAATTTTGTTTAACCTAGATTCAAAGCTGTTTCCTAAAATATTATGACTTTGATGTCATTAATGCAAACCTGTTCCGAATTTTTTTTATTGCCATGGTTTTAGAAACGTGTACGATGTGCTTTCTTTTTAATCTTTTCCCCATGTCTTGGAGTCAGTTTAGTGTTACCAGTCAAGAAAAATATTTGGATTGCCTTTCTAGGGCACAGGTGTTAGCAAAATTGCCCCAGGATATAATGTAGGACAGTTACTTCACCAGATGTGATAGATTCTGATTGGCATGGATTCTGTTGACATCTCCATTGCTCAAAAATACATTGTGTTCTTGTGGCCTGTGGATGGCTTAGGGAGCCCAGACTTTGCTACCGGTTGGGTTCCACCTCCCTTCTCCAGCTTATCTCTCCCCACATGGCTGTGATTAACCCTCTCTGCAGGCAGACATACTGCCCTTCTCTCTTACGCAGTACACACCACAGCGTCCCTCCCCCTGTGAGACTTTGCCCCCTGCACCTGTGCCCTGCCCAGAGAACCCTCCGAACTCTGCCTCCCACAATCTGGCCTCTCCCTTGGGGCTCAGATCTCCTGCCACTGCTTCCTTCATAGTTTGCTTCTTGCCAGGTCTTCTGAAGCCCTGGAGCCCCTTACTCAAAATTCCTGCCGGTGCCATCGCCGTCCCTTGTGTTGCTCAGCTGCTTCTCATCAGGGACAGGAAGTGACGTTTTTGTGTCCCTGTCACTCAGGTGTACCAGGTGTGTGCAGTCCCCACACACACAAGCTCATCGTGTCACTTTCCACAGCTTCTGTTACCTGCGGTCACCTCAGGTCTAAAAATAAATGGAAAATTCTGGAGAGAGGAGGAGACAGACCACATCCACATAACTTTTCTTATAGTATGTTGTACAGTTGTTCCGTTGTACTGTGCTTTATTGTTAGTCTTTACCATTCCTACTTTCTAAATTCTTAACACAGGTGTGTACATGTGAGAAGAACCATCATTACATGGAGATCAGTCCTGGGGCTCCTGGCAAGGTATGCCCGAGGTTGAGGGGTCTGTTCCGAAGCACACCAACCTAATTTCTCTAGGGATTTAACGCAGCTTCCTTCAGTTAGACTTGAGCATTGCATTTGCCTCACTCTCACTTACTTGTTTTCTGTTCAGTGAGGGCCTCCACTCTGTCCTTAACTCTGCAAGTAAAAAATATGAGAGATTCTGCTATGGAAGCCCGGCTTAGACAGACTGGCATGGATGTGCTGGAGGGTGTTGGCTTCACTGGGCTCTTTGGGGGTCTGACCACTTCTGAGTGTCTGCTGGTCCCATTGGTTCCTGGGTAGGAGAAGCCACAGGTAGCTATCCTGAGGCCCGTGGTGATGCAGAGCTGCCCCTCGGTGGCCTGTGAGCTGAAGACAGAGCCCCAGCTCTGCTCCTATTGTGCCCTGGGAAGCTGGCAGTCCCCGCTGCCTCTTTTCTCTCAGTGCCGCTGTGGGGTGATCCTGAAGTAACCTAGTTTTCTCCACAGAGACTGAAATGCAGTCCGTCTGGGAGTTCTTAGTTCTTAAGCGTAGCGCTGCTGACTCGGTTTCTAGCATTAAGTGGGCCTAATGGCCCGTGTGTGTCAGCCAGCCAGAAGACACACAGACTTGATCCTTCAGAGCACTTCAGGACCCAGTGTACAGTGCTGAGTCCTGAGTGCTCAGGACAAGTGCTCTTCCATGGAGCCAGGCAGAATGTTTTCTTCCTGTCTTTCCTTTATCTTCTCTCTCTCAGTCTCTCTCTCCCTTCCTTGCTCTCTCCCTCTCCCCCTTATTCAAACATCTGAAGTTTCAAAACACTTGTTAGATTTTAAGCAGATATTATTGATAAATACGCAAATTATTCTTTGAGTTATTGAGATGTTAGCTTCTACCTAAGCTCTTTATGGCAAGAACTGCTGCAGATTATGTTGATTGTAGATTCTTTGCAGAGTAATTTTTTATCACACGTTGGGTTTTCTGATACCTATTTTTATAGCATGATAACAAGTAGTTTGGGGAAGTGTTTGCTTGTGTGTTAGCTCCTCAGTCGTCCAGCAGCACTCACCCTGGTTAGTCCAGAGCATTTGACTTTGGAGAATAGATTCATGCATCTGAGTTCAGGCCGAAGCCAGACTCTTGTGTGTCTGTGTTGAAGCCAGTGGACACCCAATCCCTCCTGCTGCAGCTCCAATGTGGTGGCAGGAAGGAGGTGCCCCACAGTGATTAGTTTCCTTTTAAAGAGAGTAGCTTTGTGCCTAGAGAGGCAAAATGAATTGCTTCACCCAGGGCTGCTTGCCTTTTTGGTTGCATGAACCCCATTAGCAATCTAGTGAAGCCAGTGCACGCACCTTTTCCTCAGAATGATAAAAATACAAAGGCTTGAGAATCAGATTCATTGTATTGAAACAGAGTTGTCAAGCTATTTTTCAAATATATGTGCTTCTGTATTAGAGCATTAACTAACGAGCTCTAATGGCAGGTAATGGCTACCATGATTGTGAATTAGGATGAACATATGTGATTTTTCAGGATAATTGCATTTGTATTTGGATCGTAATATGATATACAAGTACCTGTGCTTTCTGTTGATGATTGTATCACAGGCACTACTAGTGCACCTGGGGTGTGTTGCCTGCAGTCCAAATAGAAGTAAATGCTTAGTGTCCTAAAATAGGCGTGTAACTTTCTTTCCTGTCCAAATCCTGAATCCTCTGAATTTGGACACAGATTGAGACTCTCTGGCAGATCCTCACACTGCTAATGAGTTCCAGGACCATCTGAACAATTATAACAGCAGTCACACTTATAGAGCATCTCTCTACATGTGGCGTGGTGCTGGATGTTTATACAACTGCAGCCCCGAACAGGACCCTGCCGAGACGTGTTTATGTCCTGACAGCATTGAAGCTAAGGGAAAACATGGGGGGCAGAAGTGACATTGTTAATATTCATAGAGAACTTACACTGTGAGATTCTGGCCCAAAGCTTTTCTGAGCAAGTACTGTTCCAAAGCATTTACTGTAGTGTGTTCCAGGGACACTCAGGGGGTCTCAGAGACATTTGCAGAGGGCTTATGAGATTAAAAGTTTTTTCCCAGTAATCCCAAAATGTGATTGGCTTCTTTTCATCCACATTCACTCATGATTAGATACAGGGATTTCCACAAGTGTGGTATGGGAACAGATGACAGGCAGATAGGCAGCAAAGCCAGCTGCCTTCTACAGCCACATAGTAAAGAGATAAATAAATATGCAGAACAATGTCAAGCTTCTAAGTGATTTCTTTGGAGAGACAATTTCATTCATAAGAAATAGGTAATGTGGCCAACATGTATAGCGATTTGAAAGTAACTTTTGTTTTTAGTACTGAGGGTTGAACTCAGGGCCTTCACACTGAGCTACATCCCCAGCCATTTTTATTTTTTATTTTGAGACAATCTTGCTGAAACATTTTAGCTGCCTGAGCTGGGCTTGAACTTGTGATCCTCTTGCCTCAGCCTCCTGTAGGAATAACAGGCATGCACCATGACACCTGGCTTTAAGTTAACTGTTTCTTAAATGTGTGGGTTTGGATATCTGATAACAGTAAATAATGATAGAAATAACCCATAGAGACAAAAGCAAAACCCCCTTTGAGGGTTCTGGATAACTTTGAGCATGAAGGGGCTCTGATAGGAACAAGTTTTCGGCACCAGCGCTTTGTACTGCATTTCATGAAATCATTGTGGTTGTGCCGTGAGGTGCAGTTGTCCCTTCTTCCAGATAAGGAAAATGAGACTCCTGGAAGGTAAACGTCTCTTTCACGGCCATGTGGCTCCCTGCTAGCCATGACCTTGACACTGCACTGTGTTCCCAGATGCCAGGGTTCCCTTCACCTGCCTCTTGTCCTGTGCAGGTACCGGGGTGGGGCGGGGGGGAACCTTCGTGGCTGGTGCCATACCCACTTGCCGTCATCTGATTTTTCTATGTAAACAGCAGCAAATAGACCTTGAAGCTGGTATTTGTTTACATCTGAGAATGGAAACAAGAAGATAAAATGACATCTTGTTCAGCCTGAGCTGGGAACTTGTGCACCGTTTTTCTCTGCTTTACACAGCACTGATTGTGGGAGTATTGGTATTGATTTGGGGGTTCCCAATAAATTTTAATGAGTGGGCGAATTCAGAAATATGGAGTCTGTAAGTAATGGGGATCAACTGTAGTTACAAAGAGTTGAAAATGGGAATCACTTTTTTCCCACGTGTTTGTTTTTGACAGATTTGGTGCAGTTGACTTGAAAGGATCGCCTGCCTGCCTGCCTGCCTGCCCGCGTGCCTTCTTTCCTTTTTTGTGGTACTGGGGATTGAACCCAGAGCCTTTGCACCGAGGTACATCCCCGGCAATTCTTGTTCTTTATTTTGAAAATGTCCCAGTTGCCCAGGCTGGGCTCAAATGTGTGATCCTCCTGCCTCAGCCTCCCAGAGTGCTAGGGTTACCGGTGAAATGCTTTCTTCTCTGGCCTTCCCATCCCATTTCTCCATTGTTTTCCTCTCATGCCTCCACCCCTCTCTGCCTCACCTGACTTTGTCATGTCAGCTACCTGGGCTGGCTGCTGTGTCTTCTTCCACTGCCTTCTACCAAGTGGCACCCATGCGTTTGCTGCTGACGTCCAGAGTCACAGGCCCCTTCGGCACCTCACCTGACCAAGCAGGAGCTCTCGGGCTCTCCAATGGGTGGTCCCCACTGGACATGTTTGGAACAGAGTCTTTGCTCCTCTTTGACTCCAGATCTGCACCTTCCCCGGTTCCCCCACCCGCAGTTCCGGCTGGTCAGTCTGCGCCAGATTCAGTCTGCCCTACCTCCCCCTCCTGCGTGCCTCAGCCACCTCGTCCTGCTGTCTCTGATGGTCCCGTCCCCTGTGCCTCTTCGTCTCCTTCCCAGTGTTGCTGCCATGGCTTCTAACTACTCTCCCCTCCCTTCCCCTCTGAATCATCCTGCAAACATGGCCAGAAGGACCTTTGAAGACTAAAAATCTGACCGTGTCATGTCCCTGCTGAGGCCCCCCTTTCTGTCGTGCTTAGGATGACACTGAGACTCTTGGTTGTGGCCTGCAAGGCCCTGCATGACCGGATGTGCTGTCTACCTCTGCCTCCCTTCCCTCCCTGCATTCCAGCCACCCTGGCTTTATTTCTACTTTTTTTTAACTCCCCAGGCTCCCTTTGACTCAGGGCCTTGGCACTTGCTCCTCCCTCTTGTGGAATGTGCTTCCTGGATGTGCAAATGTCCCATTCCCTCTCAGAATCCAGGCCTTCCTTCACCTCACCCCTCCGCGGTCCCTTGCTCACAGACGGTGCCATCCTGGCCCGCACCTCTGGATGTCCTGCCCTTCCCTCCTGTGTTGGTGCTGATTGTCTGAGTTCCTTTGTGGAAGGTAAAGCAGAGCTTGGGAACTCTGCCTCTCTCATTCGTGTACCCAGCCCCTAGGAAGAGCCGCTGGTTCACAGCACTCAGAGGACATGAAGAGTGCGTGATGGAATGCTGAGCCACCATCTGCCTGCTGCCCCCTCCCCACGATAATGGGGGCTTTGCCCAGACTGTGCAGAATGCCACCCCATGCCTGCTTCCCATGAGATCAAAGAGAGGGCAGTAGGGAAAGGGACCCTTCGATAACAGAAAGTGGAGCTAATAAACGGTACAAGCAAAGGACTGAACACAGGAGGGTATGTTGGATTTATTGGATCAGATAAAATAATAGGACCAAATTTGCTTTTGTTTTCCTTTTTTCATTATTTGTAGAGGCTTCATGGAAGAAGGGCATTGTAGGACTGGTTAAAAGGAGAGTAAAGCTGGAGCCCAGTGGTGAACAGGCTCGGGAAGCTCTGAGACGCTGGATTGATGCTGTTGGGTGTGAGTGGGAGAGGAATGGAGTTATGGTTTGTGGAAGAAAGGAAACATGCGAGGCTTTCCCAGGAGAACATACACACCACCCTGGGCAATTACAGAAAAAGAAAATGTGGAGAAGCACACTTAATATGGCATATTGGCACAGGGCTTCAAAGCAAAAGTAGCTGCCACCATCATCAAAAGTAGCTGCTGAAGTTTTCTTTTGGTTGTTGTTTGCAGCACTAGGGATTGAACTCAGGCCTTTTGCCCTGAGCTACGTTCCCACACCTTTTTTATTTTGAGGCAGGGTCTTACCAAGTCACTAAGTGGCCTAGGCTGGGCTCAAGCATGCGATCTTTTTGCTTCAGCCTCCCAGAGTGCTGGGATTACAGATGTTCACCACCTTGCCTGGCTACATTAGCTGATATTTAATTAATTCGTTATTTCCCCTCGTCTAAATTGTGAGACAAACTAGAGGGATTTGACAGTCAGAAATTAAGTCTCATTGCAATTTCATTTTCCTATACAGAAGGGCTTATTTCCAGAAACACTCTGTACACTAACATCATTATATCCCTACGCATGTAAAAAAAAAATTCTAATATTTTCAAAAGGAACGATTCAGAACTTTGACATGTTATAATGGACTTGGAACTTATCTCTGAGGTTCTGGAGCCTAAGGTCACAGATTGTTCTTTACTTAGGATTCCAGTGGAGGAAAAAATAGTTTTCTCCTTCATCGCATAGGTCGAATCACTGAAGAGCAGCCTACACTCTGTGGACATTAAAGGACGTAATAAATTCCTTAGGAATCCTTGGAGTTACCCTTGGCCTCTATCATACCTAAGGATTAATGGGGTTTTACTGTTGAGCTTTAAGAAATGCTTTTGAGAAATTACTTTGAGGCAGAGATGTGGGTGAACAAGGGAAGGTGGCCAATGAACCTGGGAATTGTGTTTCTCCAAGTGGATGTTCATGCCTTGTCCTCTCGGACCCTGGGCTGGCAGTCAGGGTTCGCTCAAACGATGGTCTGCATTTCTGGCAGCCGTTCCTTGAGCCAGAGACAAAGTGGGCTTTGTCACCCTCCAGGCTCCCATGCCATGACATAGGCCCTGTTGTTCCGACATCTTCAGAGCCATTGTCTACCTTTTCCCAAATGTGTGGTCTCTCACCTTTCCACACCTGGTGAGGTGAGGCTGTCACTGCTCAGTCAGGTGACAGTCGAGCCCCCAAGCCATCCCTCTAAGGGTCCTGGCAGCCAAAGCCTTTGTCCTGGAAACGAGGTGAGGGTAGGAAAGTGCCGCAGAGATGAATTCCCCTCCAATCTCACCCTTGCTGACTCAGCCCCAGTGAGTAAGGTACATCCTGTGCACAGTTTATTACCTGCGTACCTGTGGCTAGGTGTGCTCTCTGTGAGCCTGGGACCATATGGGTCTCATGCCAGAGACCATTTGTAAGACTTAAGTCATGAGACTTGAAATCTCACTGTTTTGCCCTTTAGTATATAAAATCACAAAACCTCAAGCACTGGAGCCTGGAAGCACCGCCTCTTATTGAACACAGTAGAGAAAAACAAGGCCCCAGAGGCATAAGTGACTTATCCAGAATCACACTGCTGGTAGGAGATTTTTGTTTCAACTTGTTTCGTAGCTGCTGCTTTTCCCTTTATAACATCCAGGGGCCGAGTGAGGGTGTAGCTCAGTGGTAGAGCATGCTCAGTGGTTGCCTAGCATGCATGAGGCCGTAGGATTCATCCCTAGTACTATGGTAAAAATAAATAAGATCCAGCTATTCAAACAGCCTCTTTTAAGAGTTCTGGGAAGGGAGTGTTTCGAGAGCCTGCAAAGTGGAGGCCCCCACCCTGTGGGTTCCACAGTTTGGCCTCTGATATTCACAGGGCTGCTGCTGGGCCCCCAGGGCCTTTGGTTCCCAGGGCTGTGGTAGTTAATGTGACATCAGTTACGAAATGAATAAGTCATGCAGTGTTCTCACCACATCACAGGCGCGTTTGAGAACAAGTGTCTCTGTGTTTGGTGACATAAAGGGGGGGAAGGGGCAAAGGAGGGGTGTCCTGGATGATAAAGGATTATCATAGTCACCTGAAGTGAGGGACCATGTAGACCCTGTCAGGCCTGACTTTTGAACATTTGCTGCTGCCGTATTTGGTGGATTTCAGGTTGAGTCAGGAACCTCCTCCTCTGGCAGTACAGTGTCTCCGGTTCCATTCTCTCTGGCGGGAGCAGACCTGGGTCAGGTGAGGCACTGAGGTTGATCTCCTGGAGTGTTGCCTCCTGAAATGGGGGCAGCATCGGCCTCCCTGGAGTCCAGTGCTGCTCTGGGGCTCAGGGCTTCCTTCAGAACAGGAGTCAACAGCAAGGCGCCCCTGCTCTTCACTGTGGGAGGCAGAGGAGGCCTGCGCGCCAGATCCCGCAGCATGCTTGGGGTTAGCTTTTACTGTCCACCTTCAGGAGTCTGAGGCAGCTTCAGTGAACTTTATGCATATGTGTGTTTTCTCAATCCATGGTTTCAGGAAGTACATTTGCTGTCTTTAGAAAAAAGAGAAAATGAATACAATTGAAATCATAGTGTGCTACGGCGCTGTGGAGTTCATGATGGCCCAATAAACCCCATCATAGTTAGTATAACCTCTGTCCAGTAGTGGTCAAAATTGAAATGCACGTAGCCTTTGGCTCAGCAGTTCCACTTATCCAGTTTATCCTACCAGTATAGCCACATGTGAGGAATAATGGATGGACAAAGTGCATATATTATTTATTGCAGCATTATTTATAGCAAAACAACTTGAGTATTACTCAGTCGGGGACAGGCTTAATAATTAATAGGACATGCACACAATGGAATGCTATACAGTCATTGAAAAGGAATTAGGCTCAGGGATGTACCCCTGATGAAGAGGATACTAGTAGGTGGTGGCTAAAAAATGAGGTTTTCAAAAAAGGTATTAAGTCAGTGTTTATCTACATTAAAAATTTATCTAGACCCCTACTTATTTCCATGTAAAAGTATACTCTAGATTTACATAAAGTAAAACAGTGGAAGTTCTTAGAAGCAGAAGAGCCTATTGTTATGACCTTGGAATAAGAAGAGATTTCTTAAATGCACATGAACTTTATTTGTTGTCTTAAAAGGACACTAATATAAGAAGAAAATTATTCAGGGTCATACTAAAATTAAGAACTTCCATTTACCACCAAGAGACACCTGTATGAGATTAAAAATACAACCCACAGAATGAAAGGAAACTGGCAATGCATGTGTCTGACTAATGCCTTATATTGCAAATGTATAAAGAACTGTAAATCAGTGAGAAAAAGACTGATATCTGGTAGAAAAATGGGCTATAGAAATGAATAAGTGCTTTGCGGAAATCGATATCCAAGTGTCCAGGAAACATGCAGGTGGGTGCTGAGCTCCATCTCTCAGCAGGAAGATCAAACATAGTGCCCATGGGAAGAGCCTCACTAGCTGGCTACCAGGACGACAGAACCCAAAGCACAACCAGAGCGAGTGTGGGTGAGACTGCGTGACACGGGGCGGCCTCGTGCGGGGATGGCGTGTACACTGGTATATCCACTTTGGAAAACTGTCTAGTGCTTCCTCGATATACATCCATCCAACAGTTCTACCTTCAGCCAATGGCAATACTTGTGTGCAGGAATGGTCATGACATATTATTCACATAGCTCCAAATCGGAAGCTGTAGTCTTGCCCACCGAAAGTTGAATGACTATATAAATTGTGGAATTCTCACACAGCATGGCAACATTGGGCAGTGAGAGTGAATGAGTTACGTGTTCTCACAGAAATATGGATAAATCTGACAAATATAAGGCTGAGCAAAGGAAGGTAGACACCAAAGAGCATGCCGCATTATTCATTGCTACATATCCCTGTGCAAGGAAAGCTAACTCATGCTTTCAGAGGTCAGGGTATTGGTTACCTTTGATACCTGGACGGTAGGGGCGGTGGATGTGGCACAAAGTAGGGGGAGACATTGAGGTTACTGGACTGTTCCACTCCATATCTCGATCTGAGTTCTGGTTTAGGTGGGTGTAAAATTTAGTGAGATGTACGCATATGGTATGTGTACATTTATTTCTGTGTTTGTATTAAAGTTAACATGTTTAGGAAGAAAAGGAATGAGGCAGTTTTGTATAATACATTGTTACTGGTATCTTTCCAGGATATATTTGAGTAAAAGAACCAGATGCAGAAAGTGTACATGGTATGAATTTTCATTCATTACACAATACTTTTTGGCAATAACCACTGAGTGTCAGGCAGTTTTTAGGCACTGAATATAACAGACAAAAGTGTAGATCTGTTTGTGTGCTTGTAAATGCTGGGCTGTTGATAAAAGCACACAAAATGAATTGTTCACCGCTTGTTTCTTCAGAGGGACTGGAGTGATTGGGAGTCAGAAGTAGGAAGGAGAGGTGGGCATGCAGCGCAGTAGCTGAGCTTTTCTCTAGCATTTACAAGGACAGGGTTTGCTTTCCCAATCCCTAAAAACTTAAAAATAAAAAAGAAGCAGAAAGGAGGGTTCTTATGGAATCTTTTTGTGCCTCTTCAAGTCCATACAATGGATCACCAATTTTTTAAAAATGAATTTAACAATCCTGGTAACTGGGTTATTAATGTTGGAAGCCTCTGTGTGTTCTTTGCTTTAGAGATCAACTGAAACACACCGTCTTGGTGGTTTGCCCCAGGATGCCTCTGCTGCTGGTGGCCAGGATTTTTGAAGTCCAAGTCTACCAGCTTTGTTACTCTTTGGCTTTGTGAGATCATACAAGGCTCTCGGCCAAGTGAGAAGGTAGGACTAAGACTAGCACACTTCCTGGTACAGTGGGCAGTGCTCGATCATTATCTGACGTTGGCCAGGTGGCAGCTGCCTGACGGTACACTGGCCTGACAGGTAGGGGCCCTTGTTTGCAGAGAAGGTTGATTATGAAGTAGTTAATTCTGCCTGACTCTGAACCTGTCCTCAGAGGTTCACACTGAATTCCGTACAGTTCCAGTTTTAAAGCCCAATAGGTGGAAATGGCCTGATCTTTCAGGCCTCCTCCTGGAAAATGTTTGAACCCCCCTGAGTCTCTGAGTGATGTGACTTTTTCTCCTGCTTTAGGAGTAGCCCTTACTCACTGGCTCAGGACAGGCTGGAGTCCTAAGAGGTATGTGCTGAGTGACTCAATGAAAGAACGGATGGATGGACTCTGATCTGATTTGTATGTGTGGTCTGAGTCATGCCAACTTGAGTGCGAATCTCCCACTCACTGTAACCTTCCTTACTGCTCCGAAATGGTTCTCATTCATGGAGGACTTTCTCTGTCCCAGTGGTTTGCTGGGTGGTTGTGAGGATGATATGAGTGCCTAGAAAGCACAGAGTAGGCAGGGCTACCTACCTGGCATCCTTTTCTTGGGCTTGGTAGAATGCTACAGAATGCATCCCCATTCTCATGAACCCATAGATGTTTGTGACCAGTAGTCCTAGGTGAGCCATTTCTGGTCCTGCCACCTAGGTAGATCCTGAAGATAGGAATCCATTAAGGACAGAATCCTTAATGATCATCTTATGTGCTTACAAGCCTGCCTCGAAGAAGACTGATGCTCACTGGAGTCAGAGAGTTGACTACGTATAGAAGGCCCTGAATTAATTTTTCCGAGGACCATGACATGCCTTGGGGAGGCTGGTATCCAGTTCACCTTTGGCAGTGAGAGGACTGCTGCTCAAGACTGTTTTCAAATTGCTTTGATGGCTCCAGGGAGGTCTACTTGTCAGCTCACAAATTCAGAAATGGCTGGAGACTGTCGGAGAATTCTTTTCATGTTTGAGCTCTGATATAAGCCAAGAGACTTGGCAATTTTGAATCTGTCTCTTACATTTTCTTTCCTGAATTAGATATGGGTCTGCTTGCTTAGTTCAGATTTTTAACATGACTTACTTCAAAACCAAAGAGCTCACTGCACAAGGAAAACCCTAACTCCGCCTTCACCATTGGTGGCATTTTGGTTCTACTCTAACAGTGACACCAGGACAGGTATTTTTGACCAGGGAAAGAGTGAGAGCTTCTCATTTGCTGCCCAAAAGACTAAAATTGTAAAGATCAGAGAGGATATACAGACTTTTGCTTCAATTTACTTTTCGTTTTTTTGTTTTGTTTTGTTTTGTTTTAGGGTCTATAGGGCACAATTCTGTGTTGGAGAGGCATTAACTAATAGTTACAAAACCTCTCTTCAAAAACTGCCCCTGTCAAAAAATGAAAGATGGAAGAAATAGAACCATCTAAAAAGTAACATTGTTCTTCTGTTCACGCATGTCTTTATCTTCTTGAATTTATCAAGCAGCCTTGAGTGACAGGATTTTATTCTTTTAGGAGATTAGAGGATATTTTTTTCTTGCTGAAATACTTTATATATCCATGTTTGCTCTCAGTTCTGAGAATTCTTTGCTAGTTTATTTCTTCTCTTTTAGTACATGTTGCTATACATAGTGAATACCCAGCTATTCTCCTGCTAGGTATCTTTGCTAGTTTTTAATAGCATGTGTTTGGATTAAGTAAGCTTTAGGAATTGTCTGTTTCATAAAGGTCACTTTTTTATACTTTGGAATATTTAGGGTTGGGGGCTTAAAGGACAGAGTGACAGTACCAGAGAGCTCTTGAGCCCAGGATTAGGAAGTCAAGCTTGAATTTTAGTCTCTGTTACAGACACAATGCAACGGTCCAAGTCTCTTTAGATTTGTTTTTTCATCTGTAAAACAAAGATGGTATTTTCTTTTCTTTTTTTGGTACCGGGGATCGAACTCAGTCCTTGCGCTTGCGCAGCAGGTGGCGAAACCACTGAGCTAAATCCCCGGCCCTATAGGTGGGTTTCTTGACATGCCAACTGTACACTGATAGTCATCATCTAACTTCTTGGTGACATCCGTGGACTCTTCAGACTGGTTAAGGGACTCCCTACGATGAGTAATTTCTCCACTTAAGACTGAACTTGTGGTCGTGTTCATTTAGTTTCCAGTTCTGAGATCCCAAACCAATGAGTCTTCTCTCCCAAAGTATTCAAAGGGAGTTTGGTTTTAACCAGATCCTTCCCATCTCTCCCAAATCCTTAGCTGAAACCAGAGCCCCTGGTATCTGGAAGACTGGACTTTGGGAGGGAATTAGCTGTAGATAAGGTTATGAGGTGAAACTCCCAGAAGGAGGTTAGTGTAGGAGGCAACAGCAGAGAGCTTATTCTCTCTGGCACCTGAGAAGGTGGCTGCCCTCAAGCCCTGATGAGCATTCATCAGAAACAGGCTACGCTGGCAACTTGATCTTGAACTTCCAGCCTCCGGAACTGTGGGAAGATCCATTTCTGTTGTTAAAGCTTCAGGTCCATAGTATTTTGTTAGGGCAGGTATTGTGCTGAGACATGGGACCAGGGGAAGGTTGGTATTGTTTGAAATACGAACCTGCTGTTGCCCAATCAAAATTTAATCTTGGTAATGTAATCCCTGATTTTTCTCTTACAGACATCTGGATCTGGTGACTGTAATACACACACACACACACACACACACACCAGATACCATGTGTTTTGCAGCTTGGAATCCTGTTGTTGCTGATACAAGGCTTACATCAGTTGGGGAACTCACGAGTTAGCAGGTCTGGAATTGCAGGTGCAGAAGGGGACGAAGGATGTGTTACTGGGCACTTGTAGACAAAAAATTGCTGTGTTCATTCATCATGTATCTGACGGAAAACCAGATAACCACTCAGCATTTGGAAGATTCAGAGAAAGAGATATGGATCCTCTTCCCATGAACACTTCTTATAGTGAATTAAACACCCCAGCGTCTGAAACCACCGCTAATGAGGGAAGGAAGGCTGAGGAGGAAAAGGGCAGCCGAGAAGCACAGCTGCAGCCACCAGGGTTTAGGGCAGCAGAGTTTACTCGAACTGAAGGAACTGAGGAGGCTTCAGGGAAGAGCTGGAACTTGGCAGAGATGAGCATTTGAGTTTGGGAAGGCCAAGGGTACAAGCCAGCATGAAGAGCACTGGCCCCATCACAGCTGTGTGTGCCAGGCGTACAGCAAGACATTTGTGCATTTTGGCTGCAACAGAGTGGGCGAAGGGGGAGAGAAGGAAATGGTATAGATTGTGTCAGATTGTGGGGTGACTTGTTGACCTTGTTTTTTTTTCCCGTTTCTTCCTCTGTAACCATCAGAGCTGTAGTGATGTGATAGTGATCTTGCCTTCCATGGTGGTAAGAAATTTTTTTTTTGCCAAATTTGTAGCATTTGCCAACATCTGTGGTGCAAATATTCCCATTGTGGTCAGTTTCATACTAGCAGCGGATTAACAAATAGCTCACAGAATTCCAGAGCATTTAACAGTTGGCTCTTTTTTTTGGATACCGGGGATTGAACTCGGGACCTTGCTCTTGCGAGACAGGCGGCAGCACCCCTGAGCGGTTGGCTCTTAGGGAGCAGTAGAAGCCTTCTCCAGTGCAGGATTGAAAAGCCTGGCTTCGTTCCTGGGACAGCTACCATACCTATCTGTCCATGGCCTCTGTAGAGGGCCAGGGGGCCTTGTCTTACACCCTAAGAGATGCCCGTGACCATTGCTGGCTGTCCCACAGGGGCACTCCATTCCAGGGAGGCTGCTCTGAAGTCTGGACAAGGAGGGCTAGTTTGGCACAAAGAAATGAGCAATCGATCAGATTCTTTCACCTGGGAGAGGAATGGAGGCATAGCCAGGGAGCTTTCACTGCAGAGGCAGAGGGGAAAAGGATGCCCCGTGAGAGCGTGGAGTCTGGAGCACACGAAAGTGATGTGGAAACCAGCGTTATGAAAGAACAACTAACTGTAAGGAGACTTAGGATGCTGACAGATAGGTGGGAGCAGATGTGAACAGAACCCACAGCCTGAAAGGAGGGCTCCATCCCGACAGCTGCCCCTGTTCTTTGCAGCTTTGCAGTTCTAAGACTGAAAATCCCTCTCCTTCCTCAGATGATTCCAGTGGCTGGCTGTTCCCTGCCGCCTAAAGACACAGGTTTCTGGGACTCCCCTGACTACCTTGCTCAGCTTTGCACGGTTTCAATGCTCCCCACCCTGACGTAGCCTGGGGGTTGTGTTCCAAGACCCCCCGGGGGCCTGACCCCTCAGAGTAAAGGCCTATCCATGTGCTGTGTTCTGTCCCGCACAAACACACCAATGATACCGTTTCATTTCTAAGTCAGGCGCAGTAAGAAATTAACTAGCAACTCATCCTAAAATAGAACAATGGTAACAATAGGCTGTAATAAAGATCATTGAAAACTTAAGAATTATTTACCTCTGGCACTGGATGTTTTCAGACCATGGTTCACAGCAGGTGAGTGAAACGTAGCAAAGTGACAGTGGATAAGGGGCCTCGGTGTAGCAAATTCATTAAGAGCAGGGGCCAAGTCATGTACTTCTGAAGTTCAGATATGCCCCAGTCATTTATTTCTTTGCCTTCCCTCCGCATGTTTCTCCCAAATGGCTGCACTGTTATTCTTTCTGTTCTTTTTCATCCCAGCATAGCTGGTTTGGAACCCATGCTGCTGGAAGAATAGCCAGTAGGCGGTGGTGGGGCAGTCTCTGTGGTGATTGCCACTGTGAGAAACTGCAGGAAAGTGGGAGCCATGAGCAGCAGGGAAGGAAAATGAGTTCTTTCTTTGCTGAGGGCATCTGGCAAGTGAGGGTCTGTGAGGATGCCCTACATACACTTCGGGGCACGAAATGCCATCGCCAGAGGCTTTGGGCAGATGTGCGCCTTCATCCAGTCTGATGTCCTCCCCACACAAAAATTGTGACAAATCAAATTGTTGGGAGTGGGAATGTAATGCTTGGCCATTTTGACCTGAGGCTTCGTCACAGCGCAGTGAGTAGCTGCTGTGCAAGGCCTTTGGTCCAACATGGCAACAAACTGGCAGTGCAAGGGAAAGACCCTCCTTTCAGCCAGGGGACATGGTGAGGGATACTGCAAGGGAAGGGACCCCCGAGGGCTCAGGAACCTCGGATGCTGCTCAGAACTCACTGCTTGCTGCGTGACCACACACGCAAGGTGCTTCTTCTAGGAAAGCATAGTTTTTTTCATCTACATGAAGAATTTTGCTAAGATTTTAATTTTTTTGTTGAGGGATAAAGCTGCTTTGAGAGCCCCATGAAAGCTATGGATTCTTTCCACAGAAAATCATGCATTTGTGTAGACAGCATGTCATACACAGTTTTAGGAAGTTGACATCTCTTTGGGGACTGACGGACCCCAGATTTAAAAGCCATCTTGAATTAGTTGACATTGGAGCTTTTCTCTTTCTCTAAAACTGCACTCTTTAAAGACTGGATTCTGGAGTCGTGGCCAGGTGCTCACTTCTTTCTCCACATGAGACTCGTCTGCTCTCTCAGCTCTGCAAACAGGGCATGAACAGCATGGGAGGCTGGGCCCCCTCCCCCAAGGATCTGTAACCTGTTGGAGGGTGCATTCCAAGTGGGAGGAGTCAGATGGTAAATTAAAAGTGTGTATAATAGTTCATAATAAGGGCTGTGAAAATACCGATAAAGCACAGAACTGTGAGTGTGATGCATTGCCCTGAGGACATTTGGGAAGAGATCTGAATAAAAAAGGCAAAGAGCCTTGTTAGGCCTAAAGTCTCAAGATTGAATCTTCGGGCCGGCCAGCTGTGCAGCAGTCAGAAGGACCAGTGTGGCTGGGCTCAGCGAGGCAAGCAGAGAGGGAGGAAGGGGTGGCAGAGACGTTGGCAGAGTTGGGCAGTGCTGACAAGGAAGGAACCCACTCTGCAGGCCTGGAGGGAGAAGAAACCCATGCAGGGCCAGTGGGCTCTGGCTGCAAAAGCTCAGGACACAGAAGCAGGCATTGGGGCCTGGCTATGTTTAATTGACTCCTGATTCTGACTGCCAGCACCTTGGATGAGGGTGCATATCGCCTGGTTGCCGCCTGGAGCACAGTTCCCTGCCGTCAACGACTGGCATGGTTGACCGGCCACGTGAGCCTGGAGCCTGCAGAGACTGTGGGTGGGTGCGTTTGTAAGAAGCCCTCCTGCCTGGCTCTCCTCAGAGTGCAGAGCGTGGGCGTGGGATGGAAAGATGGAAAGTTAAACCCTGGGCTCAGAGGGAGCCTAACCAAGAAAGTTTCCTGTGGATCAGGCCCAGACCCACAGGGTGGGGGAGGCCTTTGTGTTTCGGCCTAAAATGAACTGGCAATATGGGAAACCAGGAGTGGGTATGGTCACTTCCCCAGGGTCTCTCTGGTGTCCCAAACTCTCCTCGCCCTATGCTTTTGTTTCACACAAAAGTGAGGCCCTGTCTGAAAAACTGGGCATGAATGTAGCAAAGCAAAGCTGATAGTCTCTAGGCTTCAGTCCCCTTCTGGCTGGTAAAGTTATTTGTAACTTTTCCTTTGTGTGGTGCTTCTGTTAGTCTGAAGGTTTTTAAGACTTGAGAAACTGGAGACTTGCTTAAAAAAAAACCTAGTTTAGACTCCAGTTTGGGGTCTCCAGGCTCTGTTTTCATCCTACTACATCAGGGTTTAATTAGCAACAAACTTCCTGTGGGAATAAACTTTCTCTGTAAATACCTCCCCAACCCCTAAGGAGAGGCACCAACACAAATTAAATGCATATCCAGAGTTGCCATCACTCTTAATTCTGACAGCATAAGCACATTTATTCCTGAACATGACTGCAGTGGAGCTGGAAAGTTTTATGCTTTGAGTTACTTTTCTCTTGTTGCTGAGACAAAATACTCCATACCTGAAGTTAGAGGGGAAGGGGTTTATTAGGCTTACAGTTCATAGAGGTTTCAGTCCTTTAACCTTGCTGGCTCCAAGGTAGGGATGACAAACAGGCATCACAGAGGAGAAACAACATGGCGCACACAGGGCAGCAAAGGCAACAAGGGAAACAGTTCATGGCAGTGGAAGGCAGCGAAAAGCAATAGGAAGGGACTGGGGATTTAGCTCAGTGGTTCCACCGCCTGCCTCGAAAGCGCAAGGTCACGAGTTCAATCCCCAGTACCAAAAAATGAAAAAAACAACAGGAAGACAGCAAAAAGCAATAAGGGCTCTTCACCTGTCTTTCTGCCTCTTTTATCTCATCAAGACTACCGGGATTAGGGAGGTGCCAAACCAGTCACTCACATGTAGTGGTTTAGAAATCACATACCCTTAATCCCAGCATCACACATTCCAGATTCAGCCACCTCTGACCGAATGAGGCTTTGGGGCACATACAGATCCAAACCATAACATGCTTCTTGATGTGGCCACGGCAAAGCAATTTCTGGCCCCCATCCCCATCTATTTCTGTCTGTATCTCTCAGTGCTGAAGATTGAACCCAAGGCCTCAGGCTTGCTAAACAACACCTCCAGCTCCAAAGAAACTCCCTAGTTCAGAGAGGGAGGAGAGCTTGGGCATTTGATGAACAAACCTGTTACCAGGATCTCTTTCCTCCCCTACCTGCATCTCTGCATTGACAGAGCTAATTCTCAGCTCTGCTTGTTGCTTTACAGATGTTGGTTTTGGGCTTCCTGCTTTCTCTCTGGGCGCGTGCATTTGGGATATGCAGGGTATAGAAAGTTGGGCCAGGACGCTATGTCTAGTGCAGAAGTGGGAAGTGGTTTTGGGACAAGTAATCCAGGGTGTGTGAGTGAGGGATTATATTTCTGAGCACTGTGGATGAAAGGGAAGTGGCATTTCTACACCTGAACTAGCTTACATTCAATTCTGTACAGGGTCCCCACTTACCCTTAGCTTCCTCTCTGCAGTTTTGGTTACTCATAGTCTACATGGACTTAAAATATTAAGTGGAGAATTCCAGAAGTAGAAATTCCTAAGTTTTAAATTGTATGTCATTTTGAGGAATAAGGGTGGAATCTTGCGCATTCTGCTCTATCCTATCTGAGATATGAAGGGTTCTTTTGATCAGTGTATCCATGCTGGATACCGTACCTGCCTGATAATTACTTAGTAGCCATCTCAGTTTACAGATTGACTGTTGAGGTCCCCAAAGCACAAGGATAGTGTTGGTAGCAACTCGGTAGCCAGACAAAAGCCATACTTTAAGTGAGAAGTTGAAAGTTCTTTATGTATCTATAGTGTTCCAAGTTATTAGTGGCTTTCAGCATCCACCAGGGGCCCTGGAGTGTATCCCCAAAGACAAAAGGGCCAAGCAGTGTCCGGATTTCAGTCTCCTATTTAATTATCTCTTCAGGATCCACATGGCTGTCAGCGTCCCCAGTGATGCACGATGACAGGAATGCTTGAGGAAAGAACCCCACTCTAAGATTCATTACCAGCCAACCCCACCCTCCATGCTGCCCCCAACCTTGCCTACTTTCCAGATGTGCAAAGTGCGGAGGAATAGGACATTGGATTGTGACTTTCAAGAGAGACTCTGTCGATCATGGGCCTCTTCTCTCGGATGAAGACACAGCCCAGAGGACCAGGGATGTCTGCAGTTAGTGCCCTACCCAACTTTGTTTTATCCCCCAGTGGCCAGCTGCGAATCTCCTTCTGTCAACAGAAAGTTGGGGACGAGGATGAAAGATTTTATATAATCCTGGCTGGACATATAATTGTGTGTGTGGGCTCCACGTTCATGGATTTAGCCAAGCACAGGTGCCCAATGCAGTCAGGCCTATGACAGTATTGCATCAGCAGAGGAACCAGATTTTTGTTGTTATATGTTTTTGTTTTGCGATACTAGGAATTGTTCCCAGGACCTTTCCACTGAGCTACATCCTCAACCCTTTTTTGGGGTTTTGTGTTTTTTTTGGTACTGGGGATCAAACTCCGGACCTTCTGCTTTCGAAGCAGGCAGCAGAACCACTGAGCTAAATCCCCAGCCCTATCCTCAACCCTTTTTAAAAATTTTTTTGAAATTTTGAGACAGAGTCTCCCTAAGTTGCCCAGGCATGGCTCAAACTTATAACCACTCCCTCTCAAGAGTGCTGGGTTTACAGGTGTGAGGTAGCACGCCCGGTACAGAGCCTTTTGAAGGATGCAATGTGACCTGTATCTAGGGCTATGGGAAAATGTGCCCGCCCTTGAGTGGGGAACCCTGGAGCCTCTCTAAGAGAGGGAGCCGTCCTGCCCATCGCTGTGATATGGTTCTCCAGACCAGGCAGTGGTCTCACAATGGGGTGGCTGGACTCTTTGTGTCTGCTTGAAAAGCGTAAGGGAATTGGGAGCCCAGTTTGATTTCAGCTCTAATGTGTGGATAAGATGTACTGTAGTGCTTGCATTCTGTGGGAACAGAGCACCTTTGAGCGAGATGGCATTGCTGTGCGGGCACCGGGGTGGGAAAGTCTTTTCTGCCTTGTCCTGGATTGGTGGAAGTGGAGGAGAGGGAGGTTCCGAACTTCTGGGGATCCAGGGGCAGGAGCTGTCTCTTCTGTTCCCTGCGCCCCAGGAGCCAGCCCATTCATTGCCAGGTGCACAGTGAGGTCTCCATGGCGCCCTGTGTGCTGGTGATAGTGTCACTCATTGTGAGGGAGGGACCGGCAGGGCAGATAGGAATTGTTCCTCCCAGGCAAGCAACTAACTAAGCCTTTTGCAGCCTACTCAATCACTTGGTCTTTATGTCACTTCTATTTCTGGCAACATCTCTGGCTACATAGTATATTTTTTTCTTGAAATATAAAAGACCATTTATTGCAACAGTGTTGTTCTGTTTTTAAAGACTGTACAGTAATAGAAAGTGACAGCTATTAACTTTGGTATTACTTCCTCCAATTTAGATGGAGAAAAAGGTTATTGAAATTTCTCTATTATTAGATCATTAAAAATAAATGCATCATAAATTTTTCTCTTAATCTTTTCAAACCCTGGAAACAGATACACAGTTTCATATAATTGGGAGAGAATTTTAAGAAATGCTTTGTGTTTAAACAAGTAATTACGTTGATGATCTTTCACACTTCAGTGGTGGGTAACGTACGAGGAAATGGTGTCAGGGCTTTGAGTCACCTCTGCCTTATTGAATTCACTACTTCCAGGACTTGCCTTGGTCTGAGTGAGCAGCTTACTTGAGAGTCTGAGCTGCTTCTTTCAATGCCAGCTGATAACAGGGTGGAGGGGGTCACTTGTCAGGCCAGAGGTTCCACCCCAGTGCCTTTAGTTTCCATGGCCAAGAAAGCAACCATCGAGCTCCATCTGGTGCCAGATGCTGGTGGAGAGCAATGGTTCATGGTTGGTAAAGGGATATTCTTGTCCAGAGAAGCACGTGAAAGAAGGGAACCATGTCTGTGACATCAGAAAGCCACAGGGTAATGCTAGCAGGTACAGTACCTTGCATTAATCTGACATTGAATCATATAATGAATGAGGAACTGATTCTTTTTAAATTCTCTTTCAACACTTCTGGTTTCACCAACTAGAACATCTCAGTGGAGTATTAGCCACAGATCTCTACCATTCACAGCCTTGGCTTTGTAGGCCGCTGTAACTGCCGCCTGAATATCCTATATCCGAAATATTTGGAGCAAAAAATGTTTTGTATTTTAGAACTTTTGGGAATATTTGCATAGGCCAGTTGAGCATCCCTGATTTAAAATCTGAAATGCTCTGAAATCCAAAACTCTATGGCCAAAATGTTTAAGACTCTGGATTTCAGATTTTTGGATTAGGAATACCTAACCCATAAAGAAATAAATTCCAGTAAATTAAACATTTCAAATAAATCTAAACCACATACATATTACAAGACCAGTGAGTTCATTTCAGAGGATATTAGGTAATTATTATTACAAGCAGTATGCTGCTAAAGGTAAAATCATGGAGGTGGTACTTGAACAGAGCCTGAGAAATTCTAACCTAGGTTATTGGTGTCTCTGGATTTTTAAAAATTTTATTTATTTATTTAATTTTTGAGTCAGGGTCTCGCTATGTAGTTTAGGCTGGTCCTGAACTCACTGGGTAGCCCTGGCTGGCCTTGAACTCGTAACAGTCCTCCTGTCTCAGCCTCCCGAGTGCTGGGATTACAGGAGTGCATCACGGTGCCCAGCCTCTGGAGCTTGTTTTAAAATGGGTTTCAGGTGTCTCTTCTGTGAAAGTGATAGTCTTATAAGTTTTCTTTTTAATATATAATATTTGTGACCCAATTAAGTGACAGGGACTCACACGCATCGGTTAATGGGAATGGAGAGTAGCAACCCTCAGGTTGGTGTGCAAGGTATCATGCAGCCGTGAGAGTCATATGACCACACTGCAGGGCACCAGGTGGCGAGGGGCAGAACCCAGTGGGGACTGCAGCTCTGGCGAGCGAGGGCAACACCTTGTGGTGCAGCGTTGCGGTCACAGTGCTGTGTCGTGCTGCTCTGACTCCAGCAGGTCATCTCCGTGAGGATTGGACCCTGCTGGGATCCAGGGAAGGCTGGACCGGTACAGAGGGTATCTATCACCAGTGCAGCCCAAGTGGCGGTTCTGCCGATTCTCCTCATCCCGGACAGATGGGATCTTTTTATTCCATCCGTTGGCTCCATGCATTTGGCTCTGCACTGGCTGGTGGGAAATGCAGAAGTTGATAAAAATCACGCACTTTCCAGACCTGAGCCTAAAGCTAATGTGGAAGAAAGCATGGACGGGTTCCTCAGAGCCAAGGGCCCTCTTTTGTGGGGCCCCCATGACGGTGCCCTAGCTCTCCTGGGAGACACTGAAGGCCAAAACGGGCAGAGAGCTGTCCATAAAGACAGAGCGGGTGGCAGGACCTTGAAGGCTGGGTACCTGAAATAGTGATTGCTTTCAAATTTTTAAAAAGTTATTTTCTTTTTATTGTACATGTTTGCAGTACTAATGATTACATCTCTTGTGTGGAGTTGGTACGTGTACATGACACAGCTTAATTCTTCCCCTTCCCTCCCTTCCCCTTTCTCCAACTCTTGATCTCCTTCCCATTTGAGAAAGATCTACTTACTCCGTATTATCTATCTTTTATTTTGCTTTTTATGTATACTCTGGGTTTCTTATGTAAGAGAAACCATGCAGTATTTAAGTGTGCATGTCTCATTTATTTCACTTAACATTAACCTATGCATGTGGTTTTTAAAAATTCAAAGAGTACTGAAAAGGTTACAGTGTCTTCCTACTTTCTTTTTTTGGTACTGGGAATCGAACTCGGGACCTTGTGTTTTCCAGGCAGGTGCCAGAAGCACTGAGCTAAATCCCTGGCCCTACAGTGTTTTAAGTGACACTTTCCTTCCCCTCCTCACCCAAAGGCCACCTCACCCCATTGTGATCTTTTTCCTGAAGATGATTGATTTGACTTTCATATTGATAATTCTAAATATGCTTATCTTGCTGTCTCCTGATTTATCAGTTTTAAGCATTAGCCCATTTTCTGCAGCTAGACCAGAATACCTGAGACCAGGGAACAGGTTTATTCCTTACAGTTTGGCAGGCTGGGAAGTAACGAATGTCTTCATGCTGCCCTATCTGGCAGCGGAGATGAAGGACAAGACAGGGCAGCAGCAATGGCACAAGAAGGGGCTGAGTTTGCTTTTGTAGCAAAAATAATGAACCTGTGACAGCAGTCTGCCAGCTCTTATGAGGCCTTGCCTTCCAACACAGCAGCACTTGAGGATTAATTTACCCTTGAGGGACACATGGAAACACAGCAGTTAGTCACTGACTTCCAGTATCTTTGACAGATGAGTATTTGCTCTCCCACTTTTGCTAAATTAATATTCAGTGTTTACACTGTGAAACTATACAGATAAAATATATATCATGATTTTGACTCCTTTTGTACAATTTCTTCTGGTGTTAATAACTGCTTCATTTCCAAGTTCTGTAAACAGCCTGTCAAATAATCTGTCAGTTGTATTTTTTTTCTTTAAAGACCTCGTGCATAGATCTCTTTCTATATTTCCTTTTTTCCAGTCTGGCCTGGTTGCTCTTTATATCTGGCTTTTATATTTGACTGACACCTTTTGGCCCCATTATTTGGGGACCTCCTTTAGGCTCTCTCCAGTGTTAAATTCTGTTTTTCTGTTTCTTGGTTTACTCACCAGTTTCCCTGGATCACATCCTGCAGTAACTCTTTGAGAACAGTCTCTATGGTAACCTTTTGAAACTTTGTCTGGAAATAGCCCTATTCCACCTTTGCACCTGACTGATAGTTTGACTGAAGATAGGACTAAGTTGAAAGGGATTTTGCTGCAGAATTGTGTGGGCAGTCATCCATGGTCTTCTAGCCTAGAATTTTTTTTTTTTTAATTTACTTTTTATGGTGCTGAAGATTGAATCTGGGGCCTTGCATGTTCTCAGTGAGGCCTCAGGCTATAACCCTGGCTCTGTGCTTTAAGAAGTTCGTTATCACACTTGATTTTTATCTCCTTCAGAAGTGACCTGGATTTTCTTTCTTGGAGATTCTCGAATCTTCTCTTCTGTATTCTGAAATTTCTACTACTCTTGACCTTTGTGGATTGGCTCATCTAGATTTTTTTCATCTTTTTCTATTGTCTTTTTTGTTTCTGTTGACAGGATACTTCACCTTATTTCGCTGGGAATGTTAATGACCGTGCTTTTTTTTTCTCTTTAATTATTGTTGTTACTTTATGGTTTTTCCCCCTGGTTTTTGTACCACTTCCCTTTTTGCCAGGTTCCTTTTTCTTTTTCTTTTCCTTTTTTTTTTTAATGTACAAAACAAGATTTGTTTTTGTGTGTGTATGTGTGTATGCTGTAGCTTTCATGTTGGAGAACATCCCCAGAGGCTTTCTGGTCTTTGACTGCTTGATGGGATGAGAAACTAAAAGCTACAGAGCTCCTCTGTGTGTGACTTGCTGAGTTGTGACTGGCAGACTTCATTCTGAATTAGCTCTATGCTTTTTTTATGTCGTTATCTGTGGATTTTTCTCTGGGGCATTTCAGATGTCAGGAAAGGGTTTTCTCATTTCCTGCCTAGGCAGAACAAGTCTGCCCCTAGGACTCGGCCTTCAGTGGGAGGCGGGGATGTCAGCACTGCTAGCAGGCGTGGCCCTTTATGCTGTTGCACACCACACCCAGGGCTACCTGGTGCCCTTGCCTAAGTTTGTACAGAGGATAAACTCCCTCCTCTGTGGGGGTGGAGAAGGGATTGTTCTGTGCACATTTCAGAGAGAGGGGATAGGAAGGCCACTCTTACATCTGGCATCTCAAATTTCCCAATTTTTTGACAGCCTGACTCTCCAGTCTAGTCCTAAACAGCGTCACTCTACCCACGTCATTTTAAATTCATTTTTAATTTTTTTATTAGCCCATGTCTGCAGTACATACTGATTACATTCCTCGTGGGGAGCTGGTACCTGTGCATAACATGTCGTAATTATTTTTTCACCCCTCTCCTCCCTCTGTCTCTTGGTCCTCTATGTTTTAAAGCCTCCACTCCTATTAGATATTTAATTTATTTACTATTTCTTACAGTGTATGTTTAAATGCTCTTGACCTCCTGCTGTGATCTTTTCAAGTCTTTAGCGGCATTTTTGCCGAGTCTTCCATTCTTGTCCTGCTGCTGTCATCGTCATCAGTTGAGCATTGACGAGCCTCTGCTGAGCACTTGGCACTCTCATTTCATTTCATCCTCAAGTCAGGAGTGGCTTTGAGAAATTTAAGAACCTGTCCAGCATTGTAGAGCCAGTGGGTGGAGGGGCTGGGTGTCACATCCTGAGCTGCCTGACCCCATCTGTCATGGGGTCCTGTTACCCAGCCCCACAGGGCTGCCCGTACCCCTGTGTACCAGGGCTCTTCCTGCAGGCCTCTGGGAGTGAAGAACTGTGCTCTAAATTGAACGTCCAAGTTAGCCGGGATCATGGGCTTTCGCCTAGGGGTCTTTGCTATTGCTAAGGACACTCTTGTCTGAAAGAAAAATGAAGTTTCGGTGTTCTTGCTTTCTTCATTCTGGTCTGTTCTGTACCAGCATCAAATAGGAATGATCTCTCCAAGGCTCTGGTACATGCATGGGTCATGGTTTGGTTTTGGATTGCAGGGGGGATAGATTTTTCCTCCTTGGGATAATTCCAGTATGATTTCAAAGGGGGCCTGAGAAGCAGACCATGTCCTCAAGGGCCTGTGCCTTCCTCTCCCTTATGAATGGTGCCCTACCTCATCTTTAAAACAAATGGAAATATAATTCAGTGGGTCATCATGTGTTCATTCTGCGGATGAGAGATGTGATAGCTCTCCGAGGAGACAGCTAGCTGAAGCTGCCCCAACTCAAACAGTCCTTTCTTTTCTTGAACATAAATAAAAGCACGATGTGCCCCATCTCTGGCTATTTCACAGGCTTGCCATGAGAATAAGTAAAAACATCTCTAAATTCATCATTTTACTCTGTCATCAGATAGGACGAAGACCAGGAATCACGATGACTGCCTCATTAGCACACGGAGGCAGAGCTCACTAGAGGTTGTGACTGTCTTTCTTCTAGCCATTCCCAGCTTTCTGCAGACGCTGTTGCCAACCTGGGACCTGTTTATCATTAGCAAGCACAGAGCTCACATCAGCTGGAGGAGACTTTGATCAAGCCTGAGGAATTCCCCTTCTGGGGACTTGAGACCTCCCACTAGCAGAGAGGATGAAGCGTGTGAAGAAATTTGCCTGAAACTGTCTGCCAAACTTGATACTCTTGACAGCTGCCCACCCACGAAGGGCCCATGGTTAACTCGAGTCACTGGTCCTCTTACCCTGGTAGGGGCTGCTCGCCTGGCTCCTGCTCCGGGTGACCAGCTTGGGCTCCGTGGAAGGCCCTAGGAAGACTCAGTCCATCTTTGGTTGTCTGGTGGGCTAGCGTGGGCCAGTGTTGGAACATGTTTTCTGGATCTCAGTCCCCTGAAGAGAGTACATAGGCCAGAATAGTTTGGACTCAGAAGATGCATAAGGAGAGGACTTTGGCTGTGGCCAACACTGAGGTATAAAAAGGAAAATAAGGATGAATGGAAAGAGTGGCTTGCTATTATTGTCAAGAGGAATAACTTTGGTTTTTAAAAAATGTCACGAGTACACATTAACATGATGAGATGGATATAGGTTCATTTGGGATTATTGGGATGATTACTTAGATTGGTCAGAACCCTCTCGGATTAAATTTCTGTTGAGCAGAGAGGCCTTGTATTTTATGGATGAAGCACTGAATTCAGGGCCTATCAAAGCTCAGGCTCATGATATTAGAAGTTTCCCCGACCATCTGCTGAAATGTTACCTGTTCTTCGTGCAGCATTGTTTTGTACAACATTTATCACCTTCTGTTTTCTCTGTTTTATGTATTGCTATCTCTCTAGCAGCTAGAACAAGGCTAGATTGCAGTCAGTTAATTTTGTTTGTTGAATGAATGAAAGGCAGTTTAGCATTTCCCCTGCTTCCTACATTTCCGTAATATCCTTGAATTTTTAATATTCTTTGTTTTTATGGTACCGGGGATCGAACTCAGGTCCTTGCACTTGCGAAGCAGGTGGCGGAACCACTGAGCTAAATCCTTGGCCCCCTATTTTGATTTTTTTTTTTTTTGGTACCAGGGATCAAACTTGGGTCCTTGTGCTTGCGCAGCAGGCGGTGAAACCACTGAGCTAAATCTCCAGCCCAGTTTTTAATATTCTTTATAACGTACACCTACACAAATGTTTCTTCTTTATCCTGTGGCACATATTATGTACATTTTAATATCTGTGAAGAAATGTATCATTTTTTTTCCACTTCTATAGCTTTTAATACAGTTATACTTAATCTCATCCCCTTGCAGTTGGAAAAGGCATGAATGAGGTCAGAACAAATCTGTCTGAAACTGGTGGAGAGAAACTTTCATTTAAAACAGGTGGAAGGATGATGGGCCAGAGCCATAGAGATCAGCAAGAGGTTCATGTCTGTATAACTGTACATCTGTATGATTAGTCAGTTTTCCATCACTGTGAAAAACTACCCACGATAATCAACTTACAAAGAGGAAAGGCTTATCTTGGCTAATGGTTTCAGAGGTTCCAGTTCATGGCTGGATATCTCATTTATTTTGGGGCCTCATGTGAGGCAGAGCATCATGGCATAGGGCACCTTGAGCAATGCTGCTCAAGCAGTAGGGCCCAGAAAGCAGAGAGAGAGAGAGAGAGAAAAGGGGTTGAGGATCTAACTTTTTCCCACTAACCCTCACCTCAGAAAGAGTCCTGCATCTCCCAGTAGCATTAGTACTTCAGTACTTGGGCCTTTGGGGGATACTTCAGATCTAAACACTATCTATAAAGAAAAAGTTACTGTCTTTAGTGTCCTTGCCTGACCCTTAGTCACCCAGGCTCAGTCCTTAGGCTACTGATGTTAAGAAGATTCTTTGTC